>CAUYPK010138859.1:0-85116 GCA_963574355.1 Loris lydekkerianus
AAAGGGCCAAGGAAGGGGAAGGGAGGGGGGAGGTTTTGGTGGAGGGAGGGCAATGGGTGGGGCCACATCTATGGTGCATCTTAGAATGGGTACAGGTGATTGCACTAATGTACACAGCTATGATTTAACAATAAAAAAAAAAAAAATGGGCTCTTTGGGGTGGTGCCTCTGGCTCAAAAGAGTAGAGTGCCAGCCCCATATACTGGAGGTAGCAGGTTCAAACCTGGCCCTGACCAAAAACTGCTTAAAAAAAAAAAAAAAGAGGGCTCTTTGGCTTGGCACCTGTAGCTCAGGTGGCTAAGGCACCAGCCACATACACCAGAGCTGGCAGGTTTGAATCCAGCCTGGGCCTGCTAAACAACGACAACTACAACCAAAAAATAGCTAAGCATTGTGGCGGGCCCCTGTAGTCCCTGCTACTTGGGAGGCTGAGGCAAGAGATTGGCTTAAACCCAGGACTTGGAGGTTGCTGTGAGCTGTGACGCCACAACACTCTACTCAGGGTGAAAGCTTGGGGCTCTGTCTCCAAAAAAAAAAAACAAAAAACAAAAGAAAAGAAAAAGGGCTCTTAATTATTATAGTCTAACAGTAGAATGTATCTGCTACTCATGTGACACAACAACTGAACTCTATGATTCTGGACAAGAACCAAGCAGAGAAACATGGTGGAATGAACACTATACTTGAGTCAGAGACATTCACTTGGGATTTAATTCTAGGCTGTGCTTTATTTTTATTTATTTATTTATTTATTTATTTTTTGAGACAGAGCCTCACGCTGTTGCCCTGGGTAGTGTGGCATCACAGCTCACAGGAACCTCCAACTCCTGGGCTCAAGCGATTCTCCTGCCTCAGCCTCCCAAGTAGCTGGGACTACAGGCGCCTGCCACAATGCCCAGCTATGTTTTGGTTGCAGCCATCATTGTCGTTTGGCGGGCCTGGGCTGGATTCGAACCCGCCAGCTCAGGTGTATGTGGCTGACACCTTAGCCGCTTGAGCCACAGGCGCCGAGCCCTTTTTTCTTTTTTGAGACAGTCTCACTATGTCGCCCTGGGTAGAGTTTTGTGGCATCACAGCTTACAGCAACTTCAAACTTTTGGGCTTAAGCAATTCTCTTACCTCAGCTTCCCATATGGCTGGGACTACATGCCCCCATCACAATGCCCAGCTATTTTTTTGTGGTTGCAGTTGTCATTGTTATTTTAGCTGGCCCAGGCCAGGTTCGGCTGGTGCCCTACCCACTGACCTATGGGCGCCACCAACTTTATGGGGTTTTCTTGTTGTTTTATTTTGGGGGGTGGTTTTTTTTTTTGAGACAGAGCCTCAGCTGTCGCCCTGGGTAGAGTGCCATGGCTTCACAGCTCACAGCAACCTTCAACTCTTGGGCTCAAGCGATTCTCCTGCCTTCACCTCCCAAGTAGCTGGGACTACGGGTGCCCGCCACAACGCCTGGCTACCGTCATTGTTGTTTGGTGGGCCCGGGCTGGATTCGAACCCGCCAGCTCAGGTATATGTGGCTGGCGCCTTAGCCGCTTGAGCCATAGGCACTGAACCTTGGGGGGGGGGTGTGGTTTTTTTTAAGATAAGGTCTCACTCTGTTACTGAGGCTGAAGCTCAGTGGCTCTATCATAGCTCACTGGAGCCTCAAACTCCTAGGCTCAAGTGATCCTCCTGCCTCTACCTCTCTCGAATAACTGGAACTACAGAAGTGCACCACTACACCTGGCTAATTTTTCTATTAGCAGAGACAAGGTCTCACTGTTGCTCAGGCTGATCTTGAACTCCTGAGCTCAAGCAGTCCTCCCTCCTCAGCTTTCAAGAGTGCTAAAATTACAGAGATGAACCACTGCACCTCGCCTGTTTTTATTTTGTTTGTTTGTTTTTTAAGAGATGAGGTCTCATTATGTTGCTCTGGCTGGAGTGGTGCAGTGGCTGTTTCACAGGCTCAGTCATAGCTCACTGCAGCCTCGAACTCCTGGGATCAAGCCATCTTCCTGCCTCAGCCTCCGGAGTAGTTGGTAGTACTGATATGCCCTACTGCACCTGGCTTGCCTTGTAGTCTTGAGCTCTTTCCCTCACTAGCCTCAGATTTCTCAGCTGCAAAATGAGGATAATAATGTTTACCTGCTAGGGTTCCTATATGTAAATGGAAGATGATTAGATGGAGGGAGGGAAGAGTAGGAATGAGTGCAGCAAGGATCTTAGGTTTCTGACCCAAGAACGACAATAGGGTTTACAGGTCCCTAACTGTTAACAATGACTAGAGAGATTGATGTGGGTGGGAAAAGGAAGACTTATTTTATTTTATTTTATTTTTTTGAGACAGAGTGTCACCATGTTGCCCTTGGTAGAGTGCCATTGCGTCACAACTCCCAGCAACCTCAACTCCTGGGCTTAAGAGATTCTCTTGCCTCAGCCTCCCAAGTAGCTGGGACTACAGGCGCCTGCCACAATGCCCGGCTATTTTTTTGTTGTAGTTGTCATTGTTGTTTAGTAGGCTCGGGCTGGGTTCAAACCCGTCAGCCCCCATGTATATAGCCTGCGCCCTATACTCTGAGCTATGGGGGCTGAGCCAAGACTTTCTTTTTTAATTTATAAACTTTAGTATTATTCAAATTCTTTTACAGTGAAAATGATTTAATTTTGTAACAAAATATATTTTATATAGATATCATGCACCAATAAAAATATTTTAAAAGCTTATGTTACTATATAATATGCATGGAAAATTATCCAGGAGAATGATAAGAGTGGTTGTTTGCAGGGAAGACTAGAAGACTCAAGGTCTGGGGTAAGGAGATTTTTCCTTGTGAATTCTTTTGTACAGTTTGATTTTTTAAATTGTGAGTTCATAGTACTTTTGTTTGTAATAGTATTACTTTTTAAAAGAGTTCGAAAAAGAGTTTTAGGGGTATTTTAAAAAGAAAAAATATTTTAAGAATACAAGTGAAAAATATATCATTATTCTGTTTACATTCCCCTACTGCAACAACAGAAACACACATACACCCACATGCAACTTCCAGCTTCAGATTGTAGTACAGGTATTTGCAGCCCAGCAGGAGGGATTCACGGCTCAGAAAGTCCACTCTTTACTCTTACCCTTTAACAAGGTGCAGCTCCGGAGGAGCTTAGCAGGGGGAGACATTGAGAACTTGCTCTGAGCCGCGGTCTTTAGTTGTGACTTTAAAAACCACAAACCTTACCTTTCTAGGGAGTAGAGTTTTTTTGTTGTTTTTTGTTGGGTTGTTTTTGTTTTTGAGACAGAGTCTTACTCTGCTGCCCTGATAGAGTGCCATGGCGTCATCATAGCTGGGACTACAGGCGCCTGCCACAAAGCTTGGTTGGGTTTTCTATTTTCAGTAGAGACAAAGTCTCGCTATTGCTTAGGTTGATCTTGAACTCCTGACCTCAAGCAATCTGCCTGCCTTGGCCTCCTAGAGTACAGCAAGGATCTTAGGATTACACGCACGAGCCACTTTGCCCAGCCTGGAGAGCAGGTTTAAAAACAAACACACACTAAAACTAAGAGGAATCATTCAAACAAAACAAAACAAAACAAAACACACGCACACACACCAAGAATGCTAGCTAGAGTGAGGGTGAGTAGAAGTGGCTTTGCTCTTGCTGGGGCTCTCTGGGCTCTCCTTGGTTGGGACAGGCCCCACATATTAGAGGAGCACAAACAGAGGGTTAGAAACTCTGGGCCCTCCTCCCAGCCAGCCCCTAACCTGTAGGGTGGTCAGTCCTCCTTTGCTGTGGGAAGAGCTTAGAATCCAGAGCCAGGACCTGGGTGGAATCCTAGTTCTGTTATTTCTAGCCTTGTAAACTCATGCCAGTCCCTTAACTACTTAAAGACCCAATTTCCTTGCTTATGAAACAAGGACAAAAGTAACAATGGATTCTTTGGTTCTTTTTTTAAAATTATAATTTATGGAGCACCTAATATATACTGTTCATTGAAAGGTCCTCCATATATGTAAATACATTTAGTTTGGGGTTTTTCTTGGAGAGTTTTGATCTGTCGTCCAGGCAAGTGTGAGTGCAGTAGTGTCATCAGAGCTCACTGCAACCTCCAACTCCTGGACTCCAGCGATCCTCCTGCTGCAGCCTTCTGAGTAGCAGAGACTACAAGCTGAGACTCTCTCACCTTTATAGAGAGAGCCAGGCAGTGGGGAAATGCCTGACTAATGACTAGTTTTTCTATTTTTTTGTAGAGAACGAGGTCCCACTTTTGCTCAGGCTAGTCTCAAATTCCTGGCCTCAAGTGATCATCTTGCCTCAATCTCCCAGACTCATGGTGAGATCTTGGGAAGTTTAGACAGTATAATGAATGGGAAACCATTTTGAAAATTGCTAAGTGCTTGAAAAAGCAAGGGATTATTATCATTATTCAGTTCACTGTTTGCTCATCTGTGAAATAGGGATAATATACTACTCTGTCTTTATAAGGATATTTTTTGGGGCACCCATGAGATAATGGATGGGGAAACATTTATAAAAGTTAGAGGCTCTATGGTAGAAAGGATTGTAAAGATTATTTTCATGCCAATGGCTTGCCAAGGCTCCCATCCTCTATTTCAAGTTTGACATTAATATTGCTGACAGGAGAGGGGGAGGCAGGGGGACATGGGGGACCCAGGGACGTTGTGTCCCAGTAATTAAACATGTCGGGACTGAAGCACTGCCAGCGGCAGCATCTGGTTGCAATTACCAGAGGGGACCAAAGTGATTAGTCACCTTTATAGAGAGAGCCAGGCAGAAACCCTGGGCTCCTTCCTGGAAAAGGGCTTCTAACCTAGCTAAGAGTCCCATTCCCTGCTCCTGCCCCATTCTCTCTGATCCTCAAACAATAACCTCTACCCTGAGACTCCTCTATGTCCCCAATGTCCCAGCCCCTTGGGTGAGACCTTAGCTGAAAGTCAGGGTACTGTAATTTCCCCACTGCCCTATCACTTCTTGTGTTTCTGGGGGGCCAGATTAGGATTCTTTGGTATATAAAGTGTTAAAGCAGGAATTTGGCTTACAAAGTGATTTAGTCTTTCTGAATATCAATTTCTTCATCTGTGGAATGGGAGTACTGAGTACCTTCATTATAGGGTTATTAAGATAAAATAAAACTACAAAGGAATTCAAAGACCAGAGTGATTGACCAGAGTAAGTGCTCAAAAAATAGTCATTATTATTAGTATTTGTCAAGTGCTAGGATAATTACTTTTGTTTTTTTTGAGACAGAGTCTCACTCTGTTGTCCAGACTATAGTGCCATGGAGTCAGCCTAGCTCACAGCAACCTCAAACTCTTGGGTTCAAGCAATCCTCCTGCCTCAGCTGGGACTATAAGTGCCCACCCCAATACCTGGCTAATTTTTCTATTTTTGGTAGAGATGGGGGTCTCAAACTCCTGAGTTCAAGGGATCCTATCACATTGGCCTCCCAGAGTGCTAGTATTATAGGTGTGAGCCACCATGCCCAGCCAATGATCACTTTTTATGGTTTATCCCATTGAATCCCCACAAAATTCTGTGAGGTAAGCACTGTCATTCCTGTTCAGTGTTTTTAGAGAGGTTTAGAGGAGCCCAAGATCACACAGTGTGTAAATGGCAGAACCAACATTCAAAATCAAGTCTGTTTGTCTCCAGAGCCCTTGTTCTCTATCAGACTATGTACAGGATGTCGTGATCATCTGACTTGTTCATCTGTTCATTCATCACTTGCACAAACTTACAAAAATGTCTAAACCTGCAGATTCAGCAGACCGATGTCAGGTTCGCCATCTTCTTAAGAGAAAAACCGATTATCTCCAGAGAAGTCTTTGAAAATAGTGGAATCCTTGTTACAGATGTAAACAACTTTATAGAAAACATACCAAAAGTAGCAGCTCCTTTTAGGAGTAGCTATTGGTAAGAGTACTTTTTATTGTAACTCCCACATGGGCTAGAGTTGCTAAGATAAAACTGTTCTTCATGATATTTAAAAAAAAAAATGCCTAATAAGGGCGGTACCTTTAGCACAATGGATATAGCGCCAGTCACATACACCCAGGCTGGTGGGTTTGGACCTGGCCGGGCCAACTAAAACAACAATGACAATTGCAACAACAACAACAAAAATAGCAGGGCACTGTGGCAGGTGCCTATAGTCCCAGCTACTTGGGAGGCTGAGGCAAGAGAATCACTTAAGCCCAAGAGTCTGAGGTGATATGATGAAACTCTGTCTCTAAATAAATAAATAAAAATACATACATACATAAATATATATTTTTAAATGTCTAATAAGTGGCAAGACAGAATGTGTCCAGTTAAGGAACCCAGCATCCATCAGGGAAGACATGATGTGTCTATACCTTAAAGTAAAGAATGATTTTTGTATTAATATAAAAGGCCCAGATAGAGATTTATTCATTCATAGAGCATGTACAGAGAGTCTGCTGCCTGGTCATGTGCTGAGCACTGGAAATAACTGAAAGATAAACATGGTATAGTCTAGTCAACTCTAATGGAGGAGACAGGTATGTAAATAAATTATTTCTATGGAATTAAGTTACTTATGATAAAAATGTGAAAAAATGCAGAGTGGAAGAAATAAACTGCTGGAGTAGAGGGCAGAGCTGCCAAGTGTAAAGGAAGTGTGTGATGGTGCTTCTGGTGGAGTTGCATTTTCCTGGGGAGGAAGGAAGGATTTGTGGAGGAGATGGGACATGGTTTGGCACTTAACAAGTACGCTTTAGGTAGAGGGAGGTTGAAGCAGAGAGATCCTGGAGACCTAGAAGCCATTTTTCAGAGAATTACATCAGGACAAGCAATGAGGACAGGGACAATGATTGAGGCGGTGGGGATGGAACAATAGAAGGAATACCAGAGACGACTGGTTTAGTGAGGACAAGTCTAGAGGGAAACCACGCATCATGAACCTGGACAACTGGAGGGACAGTAATGAGTTCAGCCCTTCCTTAAAGCTCTCCAAGTCCTTTGAGATGGAAAGTGGAGGCCAGGCTCAGTAGCTCACACCTGTAATCCTAGCACTCTGAGAGGCTGAGGCAGGTGGATTGCTTCACCGCAGGAGTTCAAGACCATCCTGAGTAAGAGTGAGACCCTGTCTCTACTAAAAATAGAAAAACTATCCAGGTGTAGTGGTGGGCACCTATCACCCCAGCTGCTTGGGAGGTTGAGGCAAGAGGACACTTGAGTCCAAGAGTTGGATGTGGTTGTGAGCTATGACACCACGGCACTCTATCCAGGGTGACAAAGTGAGATTCTATCTCAAAAAAAGAGAGAGAGAGAGATGGGGAGTGGAACTCTACTGCTTTTTTGGACCTTTTGAAGGTTGGAATGGTCAACTCAGACTGCTGTTGCTCTGGAGATCAGTGAGCACCTGAAAGTGTCACTTTTCACCTGAAAAGACTGGTCAGGTGCTTGAACTCACCAGCCATTAGTTGCATCTTCTATTATTCATCAAACACTTACCAGCTTCTACCCTATGTCAGGCTATGCTGAGAAGCCAACCTAGTGACCTCAGAGTATGAACAGATCTCTGCTGGGTAGGCCCAGGGAATCTCAGATGGAGGAGGAAGGCTACCCGACTACTGGTTCTCCTGCTGTTATCCCTCCTACAGTATGACCAGTGTTGTCATGCAATGTGCAAGAGGAAGTAATGGCTTCTGTCTGGGGATCAAAGGAGGCTTCTCGGAGGAGGTGAAGTTTAAGCTAAACCTCTTAGGATAAAAAAATTAAAATAAAAAATCAACCTCTCAAGATGAGGAGGACTTTCTGCAGGTGTGCGAGTAAGAGGAGGAAAATTTCAGGTGATGGGAACAGCTTTTTTCCTGGGTCTCTGCAAGGCAGTCTCCCCAAGGGAAGGTGGCTTCAGTACTTGAGTGAGGCACTTCAGAAGCCCTTGAGTCCAAGTGGAATTCAGACTTCTTTCAGAGCTACCAGGAGAGCGTGATATAAGAAATTGGTTTTTCAGTCTCCTGCAGGGGCCGCTGCTGCCCCAGGCTGGGGCTGCTACCTCTGGACTCAGCCAGACG
The DNA here is from genome assembly GCA_963574355.1 of Loris lydekkerianus. NCBI lineage: Eukaryota > Metazoa > Chordata > Mammalia > Primates > Lorisidae > Loris > Loris lydekkerianus. The sequence goes on from CAUYPK010138859.1 coordinate 8,028, forward strand.
GTTCTAAGAAAACTCCGAGGATGTCTTTGCTGGGGAGGTGGTGGGGTACACCCCAGACCTGCCATCATCCAAAAAGTGGGCTCAAGGGTGGCAGTTCCCCCAAGCCTGAAGAAATCATCTGAGCTCAGTCATTGGCATTTGTGGGGAGGGAGAGGTGTAGTGGGTATTGAGATTTTTCTGTCTCTGGGTCACCACAAGTTTATTAAAATAAAAGAAACTGTGGGTAAATGCTGCCATCTGTGCTGTCCCCCCTCCCACATCACACCCCCAAATCAAGTCCCAGACTGCTTGAAACTCCTTTAAAAACACTCCAAGGACTTAACTGTGAACCTGTACTCCCTGTGCTCCTGGGGCTTAAGATCTTTGAGCTCATTCCTGAGCATCTATCCTCAGGAAGGTGGGGTGGGTTGCTCCATGAAGTAGAGGTGAGGACCCCTGAGTCTGTTCCATGGACCGGGAGGCCCCCTAAGCCTAGAGTCCCGCTGCGGGGCTCTGTGCCAAGAGCCCCTGTGAGCCATGGCCTCGAAAGGGCAGCAGTGATTTTTTTCACATAAATATATCACACTTAAATGAGTTTAGACAGCATGACATCAGAGAGTAATTAAATTGGTTTGGGTTGGAATTCCGTTTCCAATTCCTGAGTTCAGGTTTGTAAAAGATTTTTCTGAGCACCTGCAGGCGCGCGCGCGCGTGTGTGTGTGTGTGTGTGTGTGTGTGTGTGTGAAGTATTTTCACTGGAAAGGATTCAAAACTAGGGGGAAAAAAAAACTGGAGCACACAGGCAGCATTACGCCATTCTTCCTTCTTGGAAAAATCCCTCAGCCTTATACAAGCCTCCTTCAAGCCCTCAGTCAGTTGTGCAGGAGAAAGGGGGCGGTCGGCTTTCTCCTTTCAAGAACGAGTTATTTTCAGCTGCTGACTGGAGACGGTGCACGTCTGGATACAAGAGCATTTCCACTATGGGACTGGATACAAACACACACCCGGCAGACTTCAAGAGTCTCAGACTGAGGAGAAAGCCTTTCCTTCTGCTGCTACTGCTGCTGCCGCTGCTTTTGAAAGACCACTCCTTTCATGGTTTTTCCTGCCAAACCAGAGGCACCTTCGCTGCTGCCGCTGTTCTCTCTGGTGTCATTCAGCGGCTGGCCAGAGGATGAGACTCCCCAAACTCCTCACTTTCTTGCTTTGGCACCTGGCTTGGCTGGACCTGGAATTCATCTGTACTGTGTTGGGTGCCCCTGACTTGGGGCAGAGACCCCAGGGGACCAGGCCAGGATTGGCCAAAGCAGAGACCAAGGAGAGGTCCCCCCCGGCCCGGAACATCTTCAGGCCAGGGGGTCACAGCTACGGTGGGGGGGCCACCAATGCTAGGGCTAAGGGAAGCACCGGGCAGACAGGAGGCCTGACACAGCCCAAGAAGGATGAACCCAAAAAGCTACCCCCCAGATCGGGTGGCCCTGAACCCAAGCCAGGACACCCTCCCCAGACAAGGCAGGCTGCAGCGCGGACTGTGACTCCAAAAGGACAGCTTCCTGGGGGTAAGGCACCCTCAAAGGTAGGATCTGTCTCCAGCTCCTACCTGCTGAAGAAGGCCAGGGAGCCAGGGCCCCCTCGAGAGCCCAAGGAGCCATTCCGCCCGCCCCCCATCACCCCCCATGAATACATGCTCTCGCTGTACAGGACGCTGTCCGATGCTGACAGAAAGGGAGGCAACAGCAGCGTGAAGTTGGAGGCTGGCCTGGCCAACACCATCACCAGCTTTATTGACAAAGGGCAAGGTGAGGGGGTGGGTGGCAGGGGCACTGCTAAGAGGGAGGGGCATATGCATGCATGGAGGAGCTTTTCAGAGCCCGACACTGCCCTGGTGGGAGACAGTGTGTGCATCTGGCCCAGGGAGGGCGTCTGGGGACTTGTCTCATACATACCAGATCCTCGGCTGCCAGCATCCCAGCGCTGGGCATCTAAGGATCACTGAGTCCAATTCCTTCAAGGTGCAGATGGGGGCACTGGAGCTCGGACAGGAGGCAAGTCCTGCCAGTTGGTGGCAGAGTTGGAGACCAGACTCCAAGACTTGGTCCATGGGCCATGCTCTGTACCTGTGTTGCTTGACTCAACTTCCCAAGCCCAGGGTTTTCTCAGATGGCAAAGAGAGAAATGAGTCCTTTGGTGCCCATGGTTCTGCAACTTTGCCCTTAGGCTACAGGGTAGAGGCGGCAGGGTAGGTCAAGATGGAAAATGAGGCATCTTAGAGCCATGGAATGATGTTTAGATCTATGGAGAGGTGGCAGACCTAGGGTTTAATTCACAACCTCAACTTTGGGGGTCTCAATTTCCCCATGTGTACATCTATATGGGGGTTGGACAGGGTGGTTGGTAAGAGCCCTTCAAATATGAAACCTTTCAGTCCTGTCTTAACCCTGATGAGTATGGGCTCCCCTCGCATCTTCCTCTGCCTACCTGATATTTTTATCTTAGGTTTTTTTCTCAACTTGCTATGGGATCTGAGCAAGTCCCTTTCCCTCTCAGGGCATCAGTTTCTCCCTAGTGTGCAGAGGGAGGTGGCCCTGTGACTGCTAAGGTTGCCTGCAGCTCACGTTCTCTGGTTCTTAGCCCCAGGACTCTGGCTGGCAGGGTGGGGGAGGGGCCGAAGAGTGGGAGAGGCTCCTTATTAGAACGGCCTGTAGGGGACTGACAGGGGGTGGGAGGCACTGAGACAGCAGGTCTGGCTGAGGTGGGGGAGGTGGCCTGGCTGCCTGCCCAGTCAGGGAAAGCTGTGACCCTTGGGGGCTCATAAAATAAGTCCTTGTGCCCCCCAGCACTAAGGGAGCTTGGGGAGGGGGAAATGGGGGAATTTAAAGGCCTAATTAGTTACCCTCTAGAGCAATATATGAATGTTGCCCAATGGCAAATTGGTATTTAGGAAGGAGGGAATGCTGATTCAGAGATACTGAGCTCCTCTCTCTCTCTCTCACTCTTACACATGTAGGGCCTTATATTTATACACACTTGCTGAATCACAAACATGTACACATGTGTGCACACACCTTCTTACACACATGTGTGAAATTATAATGCATCTATACATACCCTTCAAATATTCATACACCCCAATCAAACATACATATGACATATCACTCACATGTACATTACCTTTTGTACTCACACATGAACCCAATCATAGTGCAGGACACCTACACAACAATCATTAGACTTGGAGGACGAGAAATTGGGTAGTAGATAACCTTTACCATTAACTCACTGTGTGACCTTAGTCAAGTCACTCTTCATCTCTGTCTCATCTGTAAAATGAGAATACTGAAATCATTACGATATGATGAAAACAGCTCAGGATTGGGTATGAAACTGTAGGTTGGAGTTCCGATTCTGTTTTTTCCTGGCTGGGTGACTTTGAGCAAGTCATCTAACTTCTCTGAGCCTCAGGTCTCTACCCTGAAAAACCAGCGGTAACTTTGATGCCCACCCTGCTTCTCTCACAAATGAGATACCATGTTAGATGATGGGTGGGACTGGGATAGGTAGGAGGCCATTAAAAGTCTGGTGAATCTTAGACACACATAGATCATTGACACAAATACCCAGAGTCACTCAAGTCATCCACAGCCACCTCTACAGATAAACACCCCTGTTGGGTTGGCTGTGTAGGAAGCTCTCTTGTTTTGAAAACAGCTCTCAGTGGTTTGGGTCTTGGCTTCTTTCAGAGTAGGGAAGAGGTTACAGAAAGCTCTCTTGAAGGAGTGAGAACTGGGGCCCTCCCCTGCAGCCTCGAGGTGACTGACTCCCGTGTAAGGTTGCAGGGAATGACTTCTGGGTGTTCTCTCTAGATGACCGAGGTCCTGTGGTCAGGAAGCAGAGGTACGTGTTTGATATTAGTGCCCTGGAGAAGGACGGGCTGCTGGGGGCTGAACTTCGGATCCTACGGAAGAAGTCCTCAGACAGGGCCAAGCCAGCGGCCCCGGGTGGGCGGGCTGCCCAGCTGAAGCTGTCCAGCTGCCCCAGCGGCCGGCAGCCGGCAGCCTTGCTGGATGTGCGCTCTGTGCCAGGCCTGGACGGATCTGGCTGGGAGGTGTTCGACATCTGGAAGCTCTTCCGAAACTTTAAGAACTTGGCCCAGCTGTGCCTGGAGCTGGAGGCCTGGGAACGGGGCCGGGCTGTGGACCTCCGTGGCCTGGGCTTTGAGCGGGCTGCCCGGCAGGTCCATGAGAAGGCCCTATTCCTGGTGTTTGGCCGCACCAAGAAACGAGACCTGTTTTTTAATGAGATTAAGGCCCGCTCTGGCCAAGATGATAAGACAGTGTACGAGTACCTGTTCAGCCAGCGGCGGAAACGGCGGGCCCCACTGGCCACTCGCCAGGGGAAGCGACCTACCAAGAACCTTAAGGCTCGCTGCAGTCGGAAGGCACTGCATGTCAACTTCAAGGACATGGGCTGGGATGACTGGATCATTGCACCCCTTGAGTACGAGGCCTTCCACTGCGAGGGGCTGTGTGAGTTCCCCTTACGCTCCCACTTGGAGCCCACGAACCATGCGGTCATCCAGACCTTGATGAACTCCATGGACCCAGAGTCCACGCCACCCACTTGCTGTGTGCCCACGCGGCTGAGTCCCATCAGCATCCTCTTCATAGATTCTGCCAACAACGTGGTGTACAAGCAGTACGAGGACATGGTCGTGGAGTCTTGTGGCTGCAGGTAGCAGCACTGGCTCTCTGTCTTCCTGGTGGCATAACCCAAAAACCCCTCTTGCTCTCCTGGAATCACAGAAGGGTTGGGAAGCTATAGCCAGGGGCATCTATACACCTTCCATGACAGGGCATTTGCTTACTCTCAGAGTGCAACTTGGGCTGCAGGTCCCCTTCCATCTACAAGTCCCCCTGTCTGAGGATTTCTGCCTTTCTGCTGCTCTAACTGGCAGGGACAGGCCCAAGGAGAGACTGTAATTGAGATCGAGACCCAGGAGACACTGTTTTCCAGTGAGACTCAGCCCACGATCTCTCCTTACCTGGGCCTCCTTGGCCTTTGGACTCTCTGGGGGAGGTCTGGTGTCATCTTAAGCATCTCTGGGGAGAGCCACAGGTGCCACCTCCTCCTTGAATCACCTTTGTGTCTGGTGACTTTCTGTCCCATGATGATTGGGTAAGGGTGGGAGAGAGGGGAGAGAGCTTGGGTAAGGAGCGTAAGGCTGTTAGAAGTTAGATTAAAATGTACGTTGATGAGATAAAAAGCAAAACTGTGCCTAAAACTGTGGCAAATTTCTTGTTTCCTCTGGGGACCCAGTGAGCCCCTCAAAGAATTACTGACCCAGGGAAGGAAGATGAGTTGCCTCATGTATAAACTTGGTTTTCAGGGCCAGGCCCCCACCCCCGCTCCTATACGCTGAAGCAGAGAGTACAGCTGAGCAGGGCCATTGCTTACCTCTAACCCCATTCCTGTTCCTTCCAAAGGCCTCTGGGTCCTGAGCTCCATCTGCTCCACTGGGGCCTGGCAACAGAGTTAGATTTTCTTTCTGGCATTCCTTAGTCAAGTTGATTGTCTCTGAAATAAATTCCTGAATGGGAGGGAACTTGGGGGAAATTTCATTTCCTTTAAAATCATCCCCACTTCATTCACTAGTATCTGCCCTGTCCCCCAACTACCTTTGTTCTCACAAAATTAACTGGGTATACTGTTGAAAGGGCTTCTACCTCTCTACTGGGGAATCTGGGCTGCCAGGATCTCTTCTTCCCCTGTGGAGGTATCTCCTTTTTTGCCACTGTTCCTCAGCATGATCTCATCTGTGGTCCTGCTACCTTCCATCTTAGCGCCACTACTGATTCCTGTTCACCCATTACCTCCCACCTCCTCACCCCAGCTCCAGAAACAGAATTAGAGCCCCCTCCCTTTATATTTATGTGTTATATAAATACATAATTTTACGTTAGGTAAATAATCTCCCCTTTCACCACAGACAAACCGTTGTCAGACACATCCTTACAATGTTTCCACGTGGCCCAGAGTAAAATGCTATCTTCCTTTTCTCAGAGTCATTGGGGAGGACACAAAGTTTTGGGAGGGGAACACAGCCCTCCGGTGGGGACACCTGGGTCTTTAGGCTGAGGGCTCAGGTCCAGGTTCTGATTTCTACCCAGGGTGCTGCTAAATTGCCCCCACCTCGCTCCAGCTGGGTCTTTGATTCCTGGGGCTCCTAGCCAAAATTATTTCAACAGCAGTGATTCCTGCCCAGTTATGGGCAGATCTTGTGTCCCTTCCCTCTAGGTCTGAAACTTGTGTTGTCAGGACCTGAACCAAGAGCTCAGAGCAGGCGGTAGCCTACTTTTGAGATGCTTCCTTGGTTTGGAGGCCATTACCTGTCCCTCAGGGGCCAGACTGAGCCTAGAGCCCAGCCCTCCCTGGACAGGCTTCGTTGTGTTTGGCTAGTGGCAAGAGGTCTGGAAGTAAACACAGGAGCTGCCACAGCAGATAGAGTTCTGGTCTGTGCAAGAGGAGAATGGGCCTGGAAGGGAGGTGCTGGGGAGACCAGGAGAGGGATATAGACACAGAGAGCAGTGTAGAAGCAGGTTGGCCCAAATCCCAAGGGCATGAGAGATAGCGTGAAGAGGTCATGGCTGGGGCTGGCTCCCACATGTACTTGTTTCCTGGGCTGTGTGTCCCTGGTTTCTTGGAAAGTTCTGGCAGAACTGAGGCCTCTCTTTTGCCTTTAAACCATCATGTCATCTGAGCCGCCGCAGTGCTCTTTTTGCTGAAGGCTCTAGGAGCTTCCTCTCCCACCTCAACCTGCCCTATAACTCTCTTCCACAAAAGAGCCACTCACACTGTGATCCCAGTCCTCTTTCCCACCCCAATCATGATGGGTGGGGACAACACTTCCATCCTAACCATCCAATCTATTTGACTGCCTCCTTGGAAAGTGCTCTTCTCTGGCCACCTCCCTCCTGCCCCATTCATAGCAAGCTGCACACGGTACTTTCTTGCCCCAGAGGGTACAAGGCTTATTTCATACTTGAGAGTTCACAAATACTCTCCCACCTGTGGCCTCACAGCCCTGCAGGGCTCAAAAAGTTTTGCAGTTTTGAAGTTTTCTGTCATCACTTAGAGGCCCTGGGCAAGTAACTCAATCCCATGAACCTTGGTTTCTTCATTATTAAAAAAAAAAAAAAAAAAAAATGGAGGGAAAGAATACTTCATAGGGCTGATCATGAGGATTTGAAAGGCCCTCAACGCAGTAGCTGGCACAGAAGTGGCACTCAGTAGATAGTGTTATCAAATTATTGTGCCTCAAAAAGTCCTAGCCAGCAGGCAGGGTGAGGACTGCTACTGCCCGCCCCCATACCCACTTTTTAACAGCTGAGGAGGCTGATACCCAGGGAGGCAGAGGGGTAAGGCAGGTCTCCAGAAGGTCTCAGTGTTCTTCGTACCATTCTTACTGCTCTTCTGGGCCCCTGGCTCCCCTGACCCTGGAACTGGCAAGCAGTTGAATCACCTCCTAGGTTTTGGCTCCCTGGTCTTAAAAGTGCCTCCTTGGGGGACACACAGTGCTTTTGTTTTCTCAGGAGAAACAGCTAAGCAGAGTTTAGGGTAGTGAAAATTGAGAGGTCCACAGGGCAGGAAAGAGGAGAGGCTTCCAGTGCTCTGCTCCCCATATCTTGGCCCATTCCACATTGCTGGTCCCAGGATCATAACAGGAGAATCAACTTTTCTAGGGCTTGGAACACACAATTTTGGGAAGACTTTCAGACTTCATTCTGACTCCACAGCTATTTTTTTTTTTTTTTGTTAGACAGAGTCTTATTCAGTTGCCCTAGGGTTGAGTGCTGTGGTGTTATAGCTCACAGCAACCTCAAACTTCTGCGCTCAAGAGATCCTCTTCTCTCAGCCTCCTGAACAGTTGGGACTATAGGAGCCCACCAGTGCCCAGCTATTTTTTCTTTCTTTCTTTCTTTTTTTGAGAAGGAGTTTCCCTTTGTTGTCTTCAGTAAGGTGCTGTGGTGTCCTAGCTCACAGCAACCTCAAACTCTTAGGCTCAAAGCTATTCTCCTGCCTCAGCTTCCCAAGTGACTGGAACTACAGGCGCCTACCACAGCACCGGCTATTTTTTAGAGACAGGGCCTCGCTCTCGCTCAAGCTGGTCTCGAATTCCTGAGCTCAGAAGATCCACTCCCCTCGGCCTCCCAAAGTGCTATGATTACAAGTGTGAGCCACCACACTCAGCCTGACTCCACAACTATTTCTTCTGATCAGAATACAAATGAGAGGAAGTGTAGTAGGGACATATCAGTCACACATGCTTGGAAATTAGCAGACCTGGGGTCTTGCACTGTTCTACCACTTTCCAGCTGAATAACCTTAGGAAAGTTACTTAACCACTCTGAGCCTCAGTTTCCTTATCTGTAATAGAGGGATAATATCAAATTTACTGGGCCTAGGATTCAGGAGAGGGGATAATCATTTATTCATTCAATCTTAGATTCAGTTGTTCATTCATTAAATTAATGAGTATTTGTTGAGGGTCTACAATGCTCCAGATGTTGTGCTGAGTGTTGAGATATAACAGCCACAGTTGTTAATGTCTATCAGGGACTTGTTATGTTCCAGTTACTTGTCCTTAGCACTTTACAGGAGGACTTCCCTTACCTTGCAACGATTCTGACTTTGACGTCTATGTATATAAATGGAAGAGTAAATAAAGATCCCAAAGGATATTAGGATAAAATAGACTGAATCAAAGGAGATAAAATAAGACTGAGAAAACAGTCAAGTTATTCATCTGAATTCATGAGACCAACTGCACAAGGACAGAATGTGAAAAAAATCTGATTTCACAACTTCACAGGGGAAAGAAATAGTGTTGTAGTTGGCTGTGAGCTCAGTGGAGCTAACCAAATACAATATGGCTGCCTAGGCTGGGCGAGGTGGCTCGGGTCCGTAAACCCAGCACTCTGGGAGGCCCAAGCAGGTGGATTGCCTGAGCTCAGTAGTTCAAGACCAGCCTGAGTAAGAGTGAGACCCTGACTCTACTAACTAAAAACAGAAAAGCTAGCTGGGCATTGTGGTGAGTGCCTTTAGTCCCAGTTACTTGGGAGGCTGAGACAAGAGGATTACTTGAACCCAAGAGTTTGAGGTTGCTGTGAGTTATGACACCACGGCACTCTACCCAGGGCACAGAGTGAGACTCTGTCTAACAAAAACAAAAACAACTTGTACCCTCAATGAGTCCCCAACAATAAAAAAAGACAAACAAACAATGTATATATATATTTTGTGTTTGCCTAAATGCTAACATAGTGTGGCCTTCATTAACAGACATGTCGTATACAACCTAAGGAAACTGTAGTTCTGCCCTGTTCAGTGATTTTTCTGACTTTTTCATCTAAACTGCAGGGTGAGGAGTGAGGAGGACAGGGTAGTAAGGGGCCTAGAAACAATGTCTTGTGAGCTTCACCTGAAGAAACTAGAGACAGAAAGGAAAATAAGAAAAATAAGTGGAAGAGCAGGAGGAAGATGATGACTCAGAGGGAACATGATCACAGACTTCAGGATTGGAAGACTATCATGGGTAAGAGAAAAGGATTGATTTGTGTGGCTCCAAAGGACAAATCTATACACAAAAAGGAGTATGGCCAATTGCTGTCATGCATTGATTTGGCAGTCCCTGGTGCAAGGCACAATGCTCAATGTTTTCATCCTTCCTTTGTAAGTGTCCTGTAAGTGTATAATCCCCATTTTACATATGAGCTATTATACTATATTACTCCTTAGGCAGATTTCAGATAAATTTAAAGGAGAGCTTTTTTTTTTTTTTTTTTTTTTTTTTTGGGGCAGGCTTTCTACGTCACCCTCAGTAGAGTGCTGTAGCATCACAGCTCACAGCAACCTCAAACTCTTAGGCTTAAGCGATTCTCTTGCCTCAGCCTCCCAAGTAGCTGGTACTACAGGCACCTGCCACAACACCTGGCTATTTTTTGGTTGCAGTTGTCATTGTTACTTGGCAGGCCCATACTGGGCTCAAACCCACCAGCTTTGGTGTACATGGCTGACACCTTACTCACTGAGTTACATGTGCCAAGCTTAGAGGAGAGCTTTTTTAAGTCTAAAGATGGAATAGACAAAATACTAAGTTCTTGTGCTGGGCATGGTAGCTCATGCCTGTAACCCTAGCGCTCTGGGAGGCTGATGTGGGAGGATCACTTGAGCTCAGGAGTTCGAGACCAGCCTGAGCAATGGCAAGACCTAATCTCTACTAAAAATAGAAAAAGTAGCTGGGCATTGTGGTACATGCCTGTAGTTCCAGCTACCTGGGAAGCGAAGGCAAGAGGATCACTGGAACCCAGGAGTTTGAGGTTGCTCTGAGCTATGATGCCACCACACTCTACCCAGGTGACAGAGTGAGACTGTCTTTTTTTTTTTTTTATTAAATCATAACTGTGTGCATTTATGGGGTGTAATGTGCTGATCTGATATACAATGTGGAATGCTTACATCAGACTGATTAACATAATCATCATCTCACTTATTTGTTGTGGTAAGACATTTGCACTCTACTCTTAGTAGTTTTAAAATGTACCAGGCATTGTGCACAATAGGTGAGGTCCCACCAAATACCCTCCCTCCTCCTGCCCTTCCCCCACCCTCCCCTCTCAAAACTCTGTCTTAAAAGAAAAAAAACCCCCAAAACAACTAAGTTCTCTGTGGTTAAGAAGAGCTTTGGTGTCTCTGGCTCAAGGAGTAGGGCGCCAGCTCCATATACCGGGGGTGGTGAGTTCAAACCTGGCCCCAGCCAAAAAAAAAAAAAACCCTGCAAAAATAAATAAATAAATAAATAAATAAATAAATAAAGAAGAGCTTAGATAATTACTTGAGAAACTAGAAAGGGAATTTGATCACAATTTAGGGCAGTGATTTTTAAATGGTGTGCTATGACTTTTTTTTTTTTTGGGGGGGGGGAGACAGTCTCACTATGTTGCCCTTGGTAGAATGTTGTGGAGTCACAGCTCATGGCACCCTCCAGTTCTTGGGTTTAAGCGATTCTCTTGCCTCAGCCTCCCAAGTAAGCTGGGACTACAGGCATCCGCCACAATGCCCGGCTATTTTCTTGTTACAGTTGTCATTGTTGTGTAGCTGGCCCGGGCCCAGCTCAAACCTGCCAGTGCAGATGGCTGGCACCATAACCAGCACTGTAACCACTGTGCTAAGGGCTCCAAGCCTGAAAATTTTAAAAGATCAATTATTTTCAAAATAAGTTCAAGGGTGGCGCCAATGGCTCAAAGGAGTAGGGTGCAGGCCCCATATGCCAGAGGTGGCGGGTTCAAACCCAACCCCAGCCAAAAACTGCAAAAAAAAAAAAAAAAAAAAGAAGAAGTTCAAAGCACAGTAAGTATTTTTTTTTTTATTCTTTTTTTTGGATCAATATAATTTAAGTGTGCTGCAGAAGTTTAACTATGCTGTGAGATTAAAAAGTTGAAAAACACTGGTTTAGGGTAAGAGAAAGCAGCAGTATAGGAGAGGGAAATTGACTAGATAAACACTAAAGTCCCTCTAAATCCTGCATACTGTGCATAAGTTAGAGCTCTGGTGTCAGACTGACCAATGTCAAATTCCAGCTATGCCTCTTACACAAGCTGTGTGACCTTGGGCAAAGTCGCCACATCTTCCTTTCCTCAAATTTCCTCATATGTTAAATGGAGATAAAAATAGTTCCTATATCACAGAACCTTTGAGAGCACTGTATATAATACATATAAAAAGTCTTTTGAACAATGCCTGGCCTATAGTAAGCCCATGATAAGGTTTATCTACACTTGCTGATAGTGGGGGAATCAAGATCAACAAATATGAAATATTAAATAATAACATAAGAAGTAAAGAATGGGCTTGGCACCTGTAGTTCAGTGGCTAGGGCACCAGCCACATACACCAGAACTGGCGGGTACAAGCCCTACTAAACAGCAATGACAACTACAACAAAAAAATAGCCAGGCGCTGTGGTGGGCACCTGTAGTCCCAGATACTTGGGAGGCTGAGGCAAGAGAATTGCTTGAGCCCAAGAATTAGAGGTTGCTGTGAGCTGTGACGCCATAGCACTCTACCAAGGGTGACATAGTGAGACTCTGTCTCAAAAAAAAAAGAAGTAAAGAATAATGTGAGATATACATGCTAGTTTAACTCAGGCAAATAAGAGAAAGAAGGTAATTAATGCTCAAGTCATAAATGAAGGGAACAATGGAGAAAGATAGTTGGAAGAGTTCATGAAGGATGAGGTGCTTCAGTGGGGTCTTGAAGGTTGAATAAAGCTTGGATGAGGGTTTGTCAAAGTTCATTTCCTGTTACTGTAACAGAATACCACAAACTTACTGAACAGATGTTTATTTAGTTCACAATTCTGGAGGGTCGGAAGTACACTTGCAGTTCTAGCACTCTGGAAGACTGAGGCAGGAGAACCACTTGAGTTCAGGAGTTTAAGACCAGTTTGAGCAAGAAAGAGACCCTATCTCTACTAAAACATATAAAAATTATCCAAGTATTGACACCATGGTGTGTAAGCCTGGGCAGCAGAGTGAGACTCTGTCTCCCCCCAAAAAATGTGGGGGCTGGGTGCAGTGGCTCACGCCTATAATCTTACCACTCTGAGAGGCCAAGGCAGGTGGATTGCCTGAGCTCATGGGTTCGAGACCAGCCTAAGCCAGAGTGAGGCTCATATAAGTAATTGGTATGTATGTAGGGACCACTTTGTAAGAAAAACATTTGTCTTTAAACAACACATTTAGCCTGGTGAGATGCACACACTATGAAAGGAAGGACACAAGATCAGCCGATTTACAACCCCTTCTCAGTGATTGCTAGCTGATTCCTCTTTCTCCTCTTTTTCCTCTTTTTGTTATGCGTGGTAAAAAACCGCTAACAAAATTTACCAGCTTACTGTCTTTTTTGAGACAGAGTCTCATTTTGCTGCCCAGGTTAGAGTGTTTAATAATTTTTTATTTTTATTATTCATTTTTATTTATATATTTATTTTTTGTAGAGACAGAGTCTCACTTTACCACCCTCGGTAAAGTGTCATGCCGTCACAGGACTCACAGCAACCTCCAGCTCTTGGGTTTCCACGATTCTCCTGCCTCAGCCTCCCGAGCAGCTGGGACTACAGGCACCCACCACAACGCCCGGCTATTTTTTTGTTGCAGTTCGGCTGGGGCTGGGTTTGAACCCGCCACCCTCGGTATATGGGGCCAGCGCCCTACTCACTGAGCCAGAGGCGCCACCCTATTCATTTTTATTTTATTTTGTGCTTGAGCTAGAGTGCAGTGCTCTCATCATAGCTCATTGCATCCTGAAACTCCAGGGCTCAAACTATCCTCCTGCCTCAGCCTCCCAAGTACCTGAAACTAAAGGCACATGCCACCACACCTGGCTAATTACTGTATTTTTTATAGAGAGAGAGTTCTGCTGTGGTGTGTAGGCTGACTTCCAACTCCTGGCTTCAAGAGTTCCTGCTGCCTTAGCTTCCCTAAGTGCTGGAATTACATGTATGAGCCACCACGTCTAGCCCTGTTTTTAATTTTTATTTTATAGAGGCAGGTCTCACTCCATCACTCAGGCTGGGGTACAGTGGCACAATAATAGCTCACTGTTACCTCAAAGTCCTGAGCTTAAACAATCCTCCCACCTCAGCCTCCTGAGTCCCTGGCATTACAGGCACATAATAGACCTACAAAAAATTTAAAAATATTTTGTAGAAGTCAGATGCAGCGGTTCACACCTGTAATCCTAGTACTCTGGGAGGCCAAGGCAGGAGGATTCTTTGAGTTCAGGAGTTTGAGAACAGTCTGAGCAAATTGAGACCTCACCTCTACTCAAAATAGAAAAACTAGCTAGGTGGTGTTGTGGGTGCCTGTAGTCTCAGCTACTCAGGAGTCTGAGGCAGGAGGATTGCCTGAAGCCGGGAGTTTGAAGTTGCTGTGAGGCATGCTGATGTCACAGCACTCTAGCCTGGGCAACAGTGTGAGTCTTTGTCTCAAAACAATTTTTTTTTTTTTTTTTTTTTAGAGATGGAGTGTTGCCATATTGCCTAAGTTGGTCTCAAACTCCTGACCTCATGACATCCTTCTACCTTAGTCACGCAAAGTTTTGGGATTATAGGTGTGAACCACCGTGCTCAGCCCATCTCAACCATTTTTTAGTGAACAGTTCATTACTGTTAACTGTATTCATATTATTGTGCAAGATTGCTCTAGAACTTTTTCATCTTGCAAAACTGAAACTCTATACCCATTAAACAACAACTCCCATTTCCCTCTCCAGCCAGCCTCTGGCAGCCACTCTTGTACTTTCTATCTCCATGAATTTGACTGCTCACATACCTCATAAATGTGGAATCATGCAGTATTTATCTTTCTTCTTTCATGTGTTCTCTAAGAAGCCAAGTAAGTTAAATGGGTACATAATGTCACTTCATTGGACTTGTGTATTCATTGAGTGAATGAACAGTAACTATTTTCAAAAGAGCCTATAATCTAATTGTACAAACAGGCATGCAAACAAATAAAACAATTTCCATTTAAAGGCTATGAGAAGGGGGTGAAGGGTGGGGGAGGAATAAAGCGCTATGAGAACACGGAATAGAAAGAAGCTAATTCTGTCAAAGGAAATTAGACAGGAAGAAAAGAGGAAGTGTCATTTAAATTTTCTTAATTGACAGGTACAATATACGAGTATATGGCACATTTCCTGGGTGAAGGGCACAACCACATCTTGGACTTTACCTTACAAATATAAGCAATGTAACCTAATCATATGTACCCTCATATCAATCTGAAGTAAAATAGATAAATACATTTTCTTAACTGGGATGAGGTCTTACTATATTGCCTGGGTCTGTCTTGAAGTCCTGGGCTCAACGGATCCTGGATCCTCCCTCCTTCCTAGCCTCCTGAGTAGCTGGGACTACAGGGGTGTTACCCTGATAACATTTAAATTAGACTTTGGAGAAAGAAGTTTGCCAGATGAAGGAGGAAGATGGAAAGGATGATCCAGGCAGAGGAAACGGCATACACAAAGGCCATCTTCTGGAAGTTTGATGTAGCAGGATGTGTTGTATTTAGGAGAGGAAGGAGAGGTATGGCAAGAAAAGAGGCTATTAATCCCCACTAAGGCTGAAAGAGTTTTTATTTAGCCTCCAGGCAATCTGGAATAGTACTCTGTTTAAAGCAGAGATATTTGTTCTTTTTTAAGGAAGATAATGGGGGAGGATATGCTGGTTTCCAAAGGCATTTTTTTTTTTTTTGAGGTAGGATTTAATGCCTGATTGGAAATGGTTTCATCGTCTTCAGTACTGTTCATGCATCCATATTTTGCCATGTTTCAGAATTGACTTAAGGGTCTTATGAGGATATTTAAGATAAATCAAATGCAAGCCAAGAGGGAGAAAACCAGGGGACAAAGGAGAGTCAAGAATAAGGCTAATAGTTGTGCCTGTGGCTCAAAGGAATAGGGTCTCAGCCCCATATGCTGGAGGTGGCGGGTTCAAGCCCAGCCCTGGCCAAAAACTGCAAAAAAAAAAAAAGAATAAGGCTAAAATTCAGATCATAATGTTCTACATCTGCTACTGGTGGGCTGTACATTGAACTCTAAGCTGCCCAATACAATGTAGGAAAATAGGTTATTTATATAGGTCTTTGCATCTGTAAGTTAATTAAGTAACTGCTCAGCAGACATATAGTACAGCCGTTCTAGAACTAATGTAACAGTACCTTCAATTATATTATTACAATAAATGCTAAAATAAGATATTTATAGAGTGGCTTTCCAAATCATAAAGTTGTGATCATTGTGGTAAGGTACAGAGAGAACAGTTCTGCGGAGGCCAAATGTGACACAGTACCCAGCTCTTTGCTGGGTTAGTTGATACAGAGGTCAAGTGCATGGACTGTTCTTCAAAGAGGAACAGACATTAAAACTTTAATCTCGTTGGCAAATATTGTCTAATAGTCATAAAAAGTATATGTTCTCAATGTTCTAGAATAGTTTGGTATAAAGTTCATTTTCTAGTTTATGTATTTACTTATTTTATTTTTATTTATTTATTTATTTTTTTGAAACACAGCTCACAGCAACCTCAAACTCTTGGGCTTAAGCAATTCTCTTGCCTCAGCCTCCCAAGTAGCTGGGACTACATGCGCCCGCCACAACATCTGGCTGTTTTTTTGTTGCAGTTGTCATTGTTGTTTAGCAGGCCCAGGCTGGGCTCCAACCCACCAGTCTCAGTGTATGTGGCTGGCACCCTACTCACTGAGCTACGGCCGCCGAGCCTAAAGTTTATTTTTTAAAAAAGGTGATTTCTGAAATAATCTTTGTAAAAAATTTTACATATAGAAATTTACAAATCAGTAAAAATTTTTGTTAGACAATGGCTTTTGGTTTAGAAAACCACAGTGACTTTGAAGGGAGATGAATATCTTAGGCTTGATTATGTAACACACGGGACTGAGACATTGTCTGCCTTCTCTTTTTCTTTCTGATTTCCTGTAACTTTTTTTTTTTTTTTTTTTTTTTTTTTTCTATAGGGGAAGAATGTATTTCCTTGCCTCTTCCAGGGAGGGATTTTTGATCCCTGGCAGTTATCAGGGAATTAAAGAGGTTTCCTTATTTGACGTTAAAATTAAAGCAGATTGAATAGTTTTTCCATTTCAGACACAATGAAAGCGAGGCAGAGCAAGTCCCAAAATTGGGATCACGTTCATATCTCACCTTGCCAAACTGAGAGTACACACTGGAAGTCACCTATGGTGTAATTCTTTATAACCAGCTGAAAAGAGCCCTTTAAGAACTGCAAATCAGAGCCTGCCATTGCTCTGCTTAAAATAAAATGCAATCAATCTTCTTATCATGGCCTCCAAGGCCTCCCAAATCTGCAGTGTGCCTGCCTCTCAAACCTTCTCTTCCTCTAAATTGCATACCTTACTCACTACATTCCAGCTGTACTGACCTTTGCTCTCCTTTTTCCTTTAAAATAATCAAGCCAATTCTTACCTCAAGGTCTGCATGTCCTATTCTTTCTCTCTGAAATGTTTTACTCCAGATACCCACATTATAACTTACTGAGCAAGTCAGTTGTATTAATCGTAGTTCAAATGAGAGAAGATGTTAGTGTGATCTAGGAAGAAGGCAGTGGAGGTTGAAGAAGAACAGACAGAATTCATATGTATTAAGAGATGGAACTGGGTGGTGCTTGTGGCTCAGTGAGTGTGCCCAGCTCCCGTCAAACTGCAAAAAAAAAAAAAAAAAAAAGAGATGGAACTGGCAGGACTTGGGGAGTGTTGGGATGGAGAGACTAAGGGAGAAGCAAAGTTAAGCATGAGTCTTATGGGTTTTTTTGCTTGGGTAATTAGAGGAATGGTGTGCTAATCAACAACAACAACAACAACAGGAATATGTTGAATTTAGTTTTAGACATGTTTGAAGAGGTCTTAAGAGATTAGCTTTAAATAGGAAAAGTAGCAATTCTTCTGTGAAATGAGAAAAAGAAAGGGAAAATAAGTGCACAGGATAGAAGCAGGTTTGTTGGTTTAGTGATGGGAAGTTGAGTGTCCTTTTGATGTCTTCTAATTTCTTTTCTCTCTGTGAAGTAGGATGTGAGGTCAACTGTTGAGAGGTTAGAGTCAAGGTCTCAGGAGTAAGGAAATCGTTCCTGTTATGGGTTGAACCATGTCCCCCCAAAAGATATATTGACATCCTAACTCAAGTGGTAGTTGTGAATATAATCTTATTGGAAAATAGGATCTTTGCAAATGTAATCAAATTAAGATGAGGTCATTATTCAATGTGACTGAAGTCCAATAAGAAGAGCAGCGACATGGGTGGTGCCTGTAGCTCAAGGAATAGGGTGCTGGCCCCATATACCACCCCATATACCGGAGGTGGTGGGTTCAAACCTGGCCCCAGCCAAACTGTAAAAAAAAAAAAAAAGAGCAGAGATGGCTCAGCGCCTGTAGCTCAAGCAGCTAAGGCACTAGCCACATACACCAGAGCTGGTGGGTTTGAATCCAGACGGGGCCTGACAAACAACAATGGCAACTACAACCAAAAAATAGCCGGGCGTTGTGGCAGGCATCTGTAATCCCAGCTACTTGGGAGGCTGAGGCAAGAGAATTGCGTAAGCCCAGGAGTTGTAGGTTGCTGTGAGATGTGATGCCATGGCACTCTACCCAAGGTGACAGAAACACAAACAGGCACAGAGGGAAAATGCCATCTGATGACAGAGGTAGACACTGGAGTTATGCAGCTCAGAAAAACTGAGCCAGGAGGATTGCTTGAGCTAGGAATTCAAGGTTGCTGTGAACTATGATGACACCAAGGCACTCTATCCAGGGCGACTTAGTGAGACTTTGTGTCTCAAAAAAAAAAAAAAAGGTTGGAAACCATATTTAGTGGTAACAATATGCATTTTGTATAATGTTCTTCAATAGTATTCAAGAATTTATTGGACACTATCTTATATATAAAAAAATCAAGATGCAGGCATGGAATAAATGGACAATTGCAAGGTTGAGGTCTTCCTCGGTGGGCAAGATAGAAAGACATTTGAGCAAGGGAGTTAATATTGGCAAGAGAGCAATTAAAATGATAGATCACATGATTTGAGCTATATAGAAGTAAAGATGGGGTTGATAGACTATGAAGAGAAGAGATAAAGGACCTGGAAGTCTCAGTGGGGGTAGAATGACAGGTGTACTAGAAGTAATGAATGAAAACTGAAAGAACAGGATGGTGAGAACACAGAATACGATAAATTAAAAATTTTAGAATTAAAACAATTCTGGCGGTGAGGTCCAGCAACTGGTGGCTGGACACTTCATAGAAATGGAATCACCTGGTACATGTTTCTTGTGCCTGCTTTTTTTCACTTACATGTTTTGGAGGGTTGTCCGCGTGGTGGCATGAAGCGGTACTTCATTCCTTCTCACTGCTGAGTAATAATTTATTGTCTGGATGTGCCCTATTTTATATATCTTCTCATCAGTTGATGGACATTTAGTTTGTTTCCACTTTTTGGCTAGTATGAATAATACTGTGATGAACAATTACATATAAATTTTTGTTTTAATTTCTTTTGGATACCAACAGTAACAGGATCACTGAATCATAATAAAACTCTATATTTAACATTCTGAGGAACAGCCAGACTGTTTCCAATGCAGTTGCACCATTTTGCACTTCCACTAGAAATATGAGGGATCCACTTTCTCCACATTCCTGCCATCACTTTGTCTGCTTCAATATGGTCATCTATTAATAAAAGATGTGAAGAGGTATCTCATTGTGTGTGTGTTTGCATTCCCTAATGACTAATGATGTTGATCATCTTTTTATTTGCTTATTGGCTATTTGTATACCTTTTTTGGAGAAATGTCTATTCACATCCTTTGCTTTTTTTTTTTTAATTTTTATTTTTAGAGATGCAGTCTCACCCTGTTACCCAAGCCATAGAGCAGTGACCCAGTCATAGCTTACTGCAACGTGGAATGCATAGGCATTCCTCCTGCCTGAGCTTCCTGCATAGCTGGAACTATAGAAGCATGGCATCCCTCATGTTTAATTTAAAAATAATTTTTTTTTGTATAGACAGGGTCTCACTGTGCTGCCCAGACTGGTTTCTAACTACTGATCTCAAGTAATCCTCTCGCTGTGACCTACCCAAGTGCTGGGATTACAGGCATGAGCCATGATGCCTGGCTCTCCCATTTTTAATCAGGTATTTATTTTCTTCTTCTTCTTCTTTTTTTTTTTGAGACAGAGCCTCAAGCTGTCACCCTGGATAGAGTGCTGTGGCATCACAGCTCACAGCAACCTCCAACTCCTGGGCTCAAGTGATATTTTCTTATTATTGAGTTGTAAAAGTTCTCCATATTTTCTGGATACAAGTCTCTTATTAGATATATGATTTGAAAATACACCTTCATTTTCTGTATCTTTTCAGTTTTTTATGGTGTCTTTTGCAACACAAAAGTTTAAAATTTTGATGTAGTTCAATTTATCTATTTTTGTGTGTGGGTGTCATCTATGCTTTTGGTGTCATATCTAAAAAGGCTTTACCTAACACAAGGCCATGAAGAATTACTCCTATGTTTTCTTCTAAGTTTTATAGATTAGCTCTTACTTTTAGGTCCATGATCCATTTTTAGATTTCCTTCCCCTTCCCCTTCCTTCCTTCCTTCCTTCCTTCCTCCCTCCCTCCCTCCCTCCCTCCCTCCCTCCCTCCCTCCATCCCTTCCTTTCTTCTTTCTTGTCATCTGGGCTAGAATGCAATTTTGTCATACAGCTCACTGTAACCTCCAACTCCTGGACTCAAGCGGTTCTCCTGCTTCAGCCTCCTGAATAGCTGGAACCACAGACCCACACCACCAGGCTTGGCTAAGCCCATTTTTAATTTTCTACATAGTGGGAGGTAGGAGTCCAATTTCATTGTTTTTCATTGCCTTTTTATTTTTTTAGAAACAGAGACTTTCTCTGTCACTCAGGCTAGAGGGCAATGGCATTATCAAAGCTCATTGCTACCTCAAACTCCTGAGTAATCTTCCTGCCTCAGCCCTCCTTTCCGCCAGTAGCTAGAACTATAGACATGGGCTATCATGCCCTACTAATAGTTCTTTTCTTTTTTTTTTTTTTTTTGAGGCTGAGTCTCACTATGATGCCCTCTGTAGAGTGCTGTAAAATCACAGCTCACAGCAACCTCAAACTCTTGGGCGTAAGCGATTCTCTTGCCTCAGTCTCCTGAGTAGCTAGGACTACAGGAGCTCACCATGACTCCTGGCTATTTTTGGTTGCAGTTGTCATTGTTGTTTAGCTGGCCCGGCCCGGGCTCAAACCCACCAGCCTCCATGTACTCACTAAGCTAAAGGCGCCGAGCCAATATTTCTATTTTTTGTAGAGCAGAGTCTCACTATGTTGTCCAGACTGGCCTCAAATTTTTGTCCTTAAGTGATCTTCTCTCCTTGGTTTCCCAAAGTGCTGGGATTAAAGACATGAACCATCATGCTGGCCTTATTGTTTTTCTAATAAAAATTGTGAAAATGTATTATAAATCCGTGTTTAACAGTAATATCCTAGAGGGTAAAGACTAAGTATTGCTTCTTTGGGCTGGGTGCAGTGCCTCATGCCTGTAATCCTAGTATTCTTTGTATTTTCCCTAGAACCAATGAGTAAATTTTTTTGTAGAATGAAATTTTGAGAGTGAGATTGAGAAATTTTGAGAGTGAGATTGACCTTCCTTTCCTTCCTTCCCTTCCCTTTCCTTTCCTTTCCTTTCCTTTTCCTTCCTTCTTTTCCTTCCTTTCTCTCTTTCCTTCTTTCTTTGGCAGAGTCTTATTCTATTGGCCAAGCTAGAGTGTCCTGCCATCAGCTTAGCTCACAACAACATCTAACTCCTGGGCTCAAGAGCTCTTCCTCCTGCCTGGGACTATAGGCACCCACCACAATTCCCGGCTAATTTTGTCTCTTTTTAGTAGTCATGGGGTCTCTCTCTTGCTCAGGCTGGTTTTGAACTCTTGACCTCAAGCAATTTGTCTGTCTCAGCCTCCCAGAGTGCTAGGATTCCAGGGATGAACAATTGTGCCCAGCTGAGATAAATGTTTGTATTTAAGTTTTTAAGGTGAACTCATTTAGATTTTGAAGGGACAAATTCAAACATGACAAAAAGATACATGCTGAAAGTATGTCTGCCTTCCTTACCTAACCTTCTAGTCTAGTCCTCTTCCTCATAATCAACAACCACAGCCACTATTACCAGTTTCTTATGTATCTTCAAGTGATTTTCTACATCTACACTAGCACATACAAGATAGAATATGGCTAACAAGGTCCTGCATGATCTGGCCCTGGCCATCTTTGTTAAATTCATTTCCTACTACCATACCTTTCTTTATTCATTTGGCTCCAGTCATAACAACCTTCTTTTTCTTGTTCTTTTTTTTTTAAGACAGTCTTACTACGTTGCCCTTGGTGGAGTGCTCACAGCAACCTCAAACTCTTGGGCT
Source organism: Loris lydekkerianus (assembly GCA_963574355.1). Taxonomy (NCBI): domain Eukaryota; kingdom Metazoa; phylum Chordata; class Mammalia; order Primates; family Lorisidae; genus Loris; species Loris lydekkerianus. The sequence goes on from CAUYPK010138859.1 coordinate 30,068, forward strand.
TAAGCGATTTTCTTGTCTCAGCCTCCCAAGTAGCTGGGACTATAGGCACTCGCCACAACACCTGGCTATTTTTTTTTGTTGTTGTTGTTGTTGTTGTCATTGTTGTTTAGCAGTCCTGGGCTGGGTTCGAACCCACCAGCCCTGGTGTATGTGGCTGGCACCCCAACCACTGAGTTACCAGTGCTAAACCCTCTTTTTCTTCTTTGACAATACCAAGCATTCTCCCATAGCCTTTGTAGGCTGGGCATGGTGGCTCACTCCTGTAATCCTAGCAATCCTAGGTTGAGGTGGGTGGATTGCCTTAGCTCTTGAGTTTGAGACCATCCTGAGCCAAAATGAGACCTCCATCTCTAAAAATAGTGGCGGGAGCTGATAGTCCTAGCTACTTAAGAGGCTGAGACAAGAGAATCACTTAAACCCAAGAGTTTGAGGTTGCTGTGAGCTAAAAGTGAGACTCTCTCTCTCTCTCACACACACACACTCACACAAAAGAACTGTTGAAGCCTTTGTACTTGGCATTCTGCCTATCATATTCTTTTCCAAGATATTTACACTTCCGGGTATTTTGTCAAAATTCAGTGAGACCTTGCCTGACCATACTATCTAAAACACCACTTCACCCTATCAGTTTTTTATTCTCCCCCTGTTTAGCATTTACCATTACCTGACGTTAGATTATTTATATTTATTTGCTGCTTGCTTGTTTCCCTTCAGTGGGACATAAACCCATGAAGGCAAGAACTTTGTTTTATTTTGTACTGAATGGCTAAGTTTCAATGTGGGGCCTATAAAGAAGGATAAGAAGTTTTGCCAGGCATGGTGGCTCCCTCCTGTAGTCCTCCACTCTGGGAGGCTGAGGTGAGTAGATAACTTGAGCTCTGGAGTTCAAGACCATCCTGAGCAAGAGAGAGACTCCCTTCTCTACTAAAAATAGAAAAATTAGCCAGGCCTTGTGATGAGCACCTTTAGTTCCAGCCACTCAGAAGGCTGAGGCAAGAGGATCACTTAAGCCCAGGAGTTTGAGGTTGCTGTGAGCTATGACGCCATGGCACTCTACCCAGGGTGACAGAATGAGACTCATATGTTGACTTATACAGAGTCAAGAAACAAACAAAAAAACAACAAACAAACAAACAAACACAAAAAAGAAGGGTAAGAAATCAGATGGGTAAAGGCAGCATAAAGAGAAAGATGAAACTCAGAGAGGCAGGGTGGCACCTGTGTCTCAAAGGAGTAGGGCGCCAGTCTCATATGCTGGAGGTGGCAGGTTCAAACCCAGCCCCGGCCAAAATCTGCAAAAAAAAAAAGAAACTCAGAGAGGCACAGGAAGCTTTGGAAAAACAGTGGGGACTGTTGAGGCCTAAGGCTAAGTGTTTAGGGGACAAGGAACCCTTGTAGTGAAAAGAAGCTGGGCAACATTGGGGAGGCGAGGTTAAGGAGTGTGGGTAGGAGCACTGTGAGATGCCTTGGAACCCGTGAGCAACAAAGTTGTCTACACCGACAGCCTGTTCCCAGAAAGTTACCCTACCTTTGGTTTTAACTTAAACCTGGTCTAACTTTTTGGATATTATGTCCCCTGTAGCCCTTTCTTGAAATGTTGCTTGTTACCATTCTATACCCTGTGTGTGTTAAGACTGGGAGGTGGAGTCTTCTTGCACTTGCTTTCCAATGCCACTTTCAAGGCATTACTCCTCTATCTGCTGCTCCTATATGGCTCATGTTATGTGTTCATCCTATTCCCAACCTGAGGAACACTCTTTGTTTATATTTATTTGTTTATTTAGACAAAGTTTCACTACATCACCCCTGGTAGAGTGCTGGGGTGTCCCTGCTCACAGCAACCTCAAACTCTTGGGCTCAAGCAATTGTCTTGCCTCAACCTCCCACGTAGCTGGGACTACAGGCACCTGCCACAACACCCAGCTATTTTTAGAGATGAGCTCTTGCTCTAGCTGAGGCTGGTCTTGAACCTGTGAGCAGTCTCGACCTTCCAGAATGCTGGGACTATAGGCGTGAGCCACCACGGCCGACCCAGTTGAAACTTTCTTGATAATATCATCATCTCTTATGCTCTGATGTCATCCATTACTGACCTGGAATAGCTCTCATCCTTTATTGAATCCAACTACAGTTCTCTCCCAAGACAGCAAAGGATTTTGGAGAAAAATCACACATAAGTAGATTGGTGTCATTAAAATTTTCGCTCTTAAGTAATAAGAATGTTCATAGAAATATTGGTTATAAATAACAAAAATGGAATTAAGCTCTCTGTATCTGTGGTATAGTCATGTATGAATAGATGTTAAAATGAACTGACTCTGTATAAGGCAACATATATAGAATAAAAAAAAAACTCTGAGGTAAGAGAATCGCCTAAGTCCAGGAGTTGGAGGTTGCTGTGAGCTGTGACGCCATGGCATTCCATAGAGGGCAATAAAGTGAGACTCTGTCTCTACAAAAAACAAACAAACAAAAAAAAGTTGAGTCAAAAAAAGGAAGCAGCAAAGAAAAATGTAAATATTTTGACAATAAAGTAGAACTCTGTCCTCACCAAAATGACATATTTTCTAAGGGAACACATATACATACATTAAACCATTTGAAAAGGCCTTTTAGAGAGGGTGGAAGGAGCTGGGATTCAAGGCAGTGATAAAAGGAAATTTAGGTTTATCTGTAATGTGCTAATTTTTAGAAAAGATGAGGTAATCATCTAACACACTCATTAATTTAAAATTAATTAAAGTAAATTAATTAATTCTAATTTACTTTAATTTAATTTTAAATTAATTAATTTAAAATTAAATTAAAGTAAATTAAAATTTAAAAAGTGAAGATTTTCAACTTCAACTAGGTCCTCCATTTTCCCTGGGCTCTCTTTTTCTTTTGTTACTTGTTAAACTTTCTGAACTCTTCTAGACTACCATCCTATGCCATCAGCAGGGTAGAACTCAGCCCCCTAGAAAATGAAGCCATCAGAAATTTCCTTTCTGAAACTACATATCAATTCTTCAATTCTTCTCCAACATCTTTTATTTTTTATTTTTTTTGAAACAGAGTCTCACTATGTCACCCTCGGTAGAGTGCCATGGCATCCATAGCTCACAGCAACCTCAAACTCTTGGGCTCAAGAGATTCTCTTGCCTCAGCCTCTCAAGTAGCTGGGACTACAGGCACTTGCCTCACGGACCAGCTATTTTTTGTTGCAGTCGTCATTGTTGGTTAGCTGGCCCAGGCCGGGTTCAAACCTGCCACCTTCTATGTATGTGGCTGGCGCTGTAACCACTGTGCTATGAGCGCTAAGCCATCTCCAACATCTTAATCTATCGTCTTTTGTATGGATAACTGTGTTGGTCTTATTTACACAGTTTTTGTGTCACATTTCTGTCTTGAATTTAATTAAGTAGGATGTTTCTCTTATCCCCTTTTAAATATATGATGCCAGTTGTCCTAACTTATGTATAGTAGCAGTACCACCACCCACTGGTTTGCACAAAATATCTTCATTCAGGCTTGTAAAATCCTTCAAATGGAAGATTAATGAGGAATGGCTTCATATTCTGTATAAAAACAAAAATAAATTTATATACTAAACCAAAGTGTTAGTAGACCTTTAGTCTACTAGTTGGTCTTCCATTTTCACGTAACCCTCTTTGATCCATTTTACCTATAGCAGTCAAAGTCAACTTCTTAAATATGAATTAGCTATCCCTCCCTGCTCAATATTCTTCCATGGGTTCCTTCTATCCTTAAAATAAAATCTAGACTTGATCTGTAAATCTTTGCATTATTTAGCCTCTGCCCATCTCTTTAGATTATCTTTTAAATTAATTAGTATTAATTTCAAGACCTGGTCTTCTCTGAATTTTTGAAATATATATTTGTCTTTCCCGTCTCAGGATTCTTGTCCTGGAATCTTCTTTCCCTCTCCCAGTCCTCAATATTTGCTGATGGAATAGCATATGTATAGGCACATAGCCAATGGAACAGAATAGAGAGTACAGAAATAAATCTATGCGCTCATGATCAATTGATTTTCAACAAAGATGCAAAGAACACACAATTGGGAAAGGACAGTTGCTTCAATAAATAGTACTAGACAACAGAACAGCTACATGTGGAAGAATGAAATCGAACGTTTAGGCTGGGTGTGGTGGCTCACACCTGTGATCCTAACGCTCTAGGAGGCCTAAGTGGATGGTTACTTAAGCTTAGGAGTTCAAGCCCAGCCTGAACAAGAGCAAGACCTTGTCTCTACTAAATATAGAAAAACTAGCCGGGCACTGTATTGGGCACCTATAGTTCCAGCTAGTTGGGAGACTGAGACAAGAGGATTGCCTATGTCCAAAAGTTTGAGGTTGCTGGGAGCTGTGACTCTAGGGCACTCTTCCCAGGGCTACAGAGAGAGACTGTATCAAAAAAAAAAAAAAAAAAGAAGAAATCAAACTCGAACTATTCAGTATATTAGACCCATATACAAAACTCAACTCCAAATAAATTGAAGACTTAAATGTAAGAACTGAAACCATAAAACTACTAAAAGTAGGGGAAAATCTCCATAACGTCGGTCTAGGCAAGGATTTTTTTGTATACGACTGCAAAAGCACAGGCAACAAAGGCAAAAATAGACAAATGGAATTACATTAACCTAATAAGCTTCTGCATAGCAAAAGAAACAACCAGCAGAGTGAAGACACAATCTATAGAATGGAAGTAAATAGTTGCCAATCATACATCTGATAAGGGGTTAATATCCAAAATATACATTGTATTAGGAGTGCAAACAATTCAATAGCAAAAAAAAAAAATAAAAAAATAATTCCAATTAAAAAATGGGCAAAAGGATTGGGTGCTGTGGCTCATGCCTTCAATCCCAGAAATCTGGGAGGGTAAGGGGGAGGTTTGCTTGAGGTGAGGACTTTAAGATTAGCCTGGGCAGTGAGTAGGGCACTGGCCCCATATACCGAGGGTGGCAGGTTCAAACCCGGCCCCTGCCAAACTGCAACAAAAATAGCCCAGCGCTGTGGTGGTCACCTGTAGTCTCAGCTACTTGGGAGGCTGAGGCAAGAGAATCACCTAAGCCCAAAAGCTGGAGGTTGCTGTGAGCTGTATGATGCCGTGGCACTCTACTGTGGGCAATAAAGTGAGACTCTGTCTCCAAAAAAAAAAGATTAGCCTGAGCAATATAGCAAGACCCTGTCACTACAAAAAGTACAAAAATTAGCCAGGTGTGATGGTGCATACCTGTAATTCTAGCTGCTTGGGAGGTAGAGGCAGAGGGAGAAGGATCAACTGAGTTCAGAATTCTAGGTCACACTGAGCTCTGATTAGGCTACTGCACTCTAGCCTGAGTGTCGGAGTGAGCCCTCATCTCTTAAAAAAAAAAAATTACCATATGGTCCACATGGTCCAGCAATCCCACGTACTGGGTATGTATTCAAAGGAAATGAAATCAGTATGTTGAAGAAATATCTGCACTCCCAAGTTCATTGTAGCATTAATCATAATAGCAAGACATGAAATTCACCTAAGTGAATGGATGAATGAATAGAGAAAATGTAGCTGATAAAACATAATGAATACCATTCTAGTCTTTGAATAAAAGGAAATACTGACATCTGTGACAGCATGGATGAACCTGAAGAAAATTATGTTAAATGAAATAAGCCAGGCAGAGAAAGACAAATACTGAATGATCTCACTTATATGTGGAATCCAAAAAAGCTGAGCTTTTTCATAAGTAGAGAGTAGAAAGGTGGTTACTACGAGATGGGGAGAGCACTGGAAGATGTTGGTCAAAGAATGCAAAATTTCAGTTAGATGGGAGGAATAAGTTCAAGAGATCTATTGTACACCATGGTGATTATAGTCAATAACAATATATTGAAAATCGCTGGGAGAGTAGCTTTTAAGGGTTCTTTCTCATCACAAAAATAAGTCTGTGAGATAATGCAAATGTTAATTAGCTTTATTTAGTCATTCCATCAAGTACATGTTTCAAAACATGTTGTATACAATATACACAATTTTGTAAATTACTAAAAGTAAATTTTACAAAAGGGTGCAGTGGCTCACATCTAATGATATAACAGCTACTTGGGAGGCAGAGGTAGGAGGATGGCTTCAGGCTAGGAGTTGAAGACCAGCCTGGGCCACATATTGAAACCCAATCTCCAGTCTCCAGAAAAAAATGAAAAAATTAGCCTGGCTTGGTGGCACACTTGTAGTCCCATCTACTAGGGTTAGGTAGGAGGATTGCTTGAGCGCAGGAGTTTGAGGTTGTAGTGAACTATGATGGTGCCACAGCATTCAGGCCAAAAACAAACAAAAACAAAAACATATTTGAAGTCCCTTCCCATGGCTAGCTCCTCCTCATCCTTTAGATCATCTTCCATGTCACTTCTGTCTAAAGCAGGTCCTCATGTTATTCTCTAGCTTAGCTATTGGTCATTTCCTTCATAGCACTTACCAGTTTTTATTTTTCCATTAATTTATTAGACTTTCCTATGCCCTCCTCACCAATTTGAGAGCTCCAGGAAGCCAGGATCCACACCTGTCTTGTGTCCAGTATATAGTTAATATTCTCAGTGGGTCTTTGTTGACTGAGTGAAAGGAAGGACGTCCTTCAACATCCTGCCCCTCTGCTCCCAGTCAACCCTCAGAGCTTCCTCACCTTCTCTACTTCTCTTGGGATACAACGGAAGAGGAATTCTCTACCAAGGTTATTCTCTCCCACTTTCTCAGTAAATTCCTTACAACCCTGATTGTTTCTTTCGTGACCTCATCTTGGCTAACCTTTTCCTATCAATATTCAAAGATGTTCCCATTAAATAACCAACCAACCACAAACTCCTCCAATTCCTTTCTTTTACCAGTTATGTTACCGTCTTCTTCCCTTGATTTTCAGGACTCGCTGTCCCCTTGGTTCCTCCATAGCAGACTCCTTAGGCTTTTTCAACATTGGGATTTCCCCAAGTCCTGTCCTTTGTCCCTCCATTGAAAGGGGAGATTCATTAGGGAGGAGTCTGTGAAAGAGGGAATGAGGAGTTAGGCTGGATGAGGTGGTGGTGGAAGTGAGGGGAGCAAGGGATATGAAAAGCCCAGTAGTGGACGTGGAGGACTCAAGCCACTGTGACAAGGGGACCGGGAGAGATGTGACCTCACACAGGCGCGCGCCAGGGAACCACAGCCTCGCTCACAGCGCAGAAAGCGCGCGCGTGCGCGAAGCAGCCTCTGCGCGCCTGCGACGCCCTCGCCCGGCTCCCGCCAGCAGAAGGAAGACTAACTGGAGGGGTGGTGGCCTCCGGGACTCCGGAAGCTCACCTTTCACCCGGAAATGGTTGTTAAGGAATATGGCGCTGCTGGTGAGAGTCCTTGTGAGTGAAGGAGTAATTTTCTACGGTCGTCCGCTGGGTCCCGGGTTGGAATCCGAGAGGGGGATGGGTGTGTGTGGGAGAAATTGGAAGGTAGAGCAGGCTGCGCGGCCGCCTTTCCTTAGGGAAACTGAGGCGGCTTCTGCACTCTTCCCTACTCCCGTTTTGGCCTCGGCTTTCCATCTTTCCAAGAGAGGGAGAGTGACACCTGATCTTTATCTGATGGGATTGGCTTTCCCTCAATCATCACCCGTAACTGTTCTCCTTCAGGGAGAGAGGAGCATATAGGGCACTGATTGGAGTTTCTAGTTTAAGCCTGTCACTGATTCACAGTGGGACCTTGGGCAAGTCACTTTTGGGCTTCAGGGACCCCATGTGAAAAATAAGGACATTTATTTCTGGCAGCCCCTCTGTATTCTGAGGTTCTGTGCACTTTGTTTCAGAGATCATGAATCAATTCCTAACTCTACAGTTAAGTGGAATATAGAGTTTTAGATTGTAAGTTGCGCGAGAATTGGGGTCATACTGTCGTTTTCACTTTGCTTAGCGCAGTGTCTGGCATAGCATAGGTATCCAGTAAATGCGTATACTTATTGAATGAATGAAATAGGAAGGACTACTAGATCCTTTAGCATCCATAATGAAACTGCACCTCTTGAGATTCAGTCCTGATACTTCTAGCATACACTTTCCTTTAAGGATTAAAGGAGAAAGAAAGTAGTAGCAGAAAAAAAGCTTAGGAGGATATAGAGCTTAATTTTTTTTTTTTTTTTTTTTTTTTTGAGACAGTCTCCTGTCATCCTAGGTAGAGTGCTGCACGTCATCATAGCTCACACTAACCTCACTCTCTTGGTCTCAAAAGATCTTGCCTTCCACTCCTGAGTAGTTGCGACTACAGTCGCCCACCACAACCCCAACTAGGCTTTCTATTTTTAGGAGAGAGGTCTCACTCTTGCTTAGGCTAGTCTTGAACTCCTGAGCTCAAACAGTCCACCCATCTCAGCCTCCCGGAGGGCTAGGATTACAGTGTGGTGAGCCACCGCACTCCAATGAGCCCAGATCTTAATTCTTAATCATAGAGGGATTGGAGAGTTTACAATTATATCAAGTCTTACTGAGACCCCATCTCTACAAAAAATAACATTAGCTAGACTCGGTGGCCTATGGTAGTATCTCAGCTACTTGGAAGACTTGAGCCCAGGAGTTTGAGGCTGTAGTGAGCTATGATGACACCACTGAACTTCAGACTGGGTGACAGAGTGAGACCCTGTCTCAAAAACTGGCTTGGGTGGCACCTGTGGCTCAGGGAGTAGGGCTCTGGCCCCATATGCCGAGGGTGGCGGGTTCAAGCCCCAGCCCCAACCAAATTGCGACAACAACAGATAAAATAAAATAAAAAGAAAAAAAGTTTAAAAAAAAATGATACACAACTGGCTCAAAAAAAAAAAACCAAACTGGCTCAAGGGCATTTTTTTATTGGGGGGGGGGGACAGAATCTCACTGTGTTGCCTTCAGTAGAGCGCTATGGCGTCACAGCTCACAGCAACTTCAAATTCTTGGGCTCAAGCGATTCTCTGGTCTCAGCCTCCCAAGTAGCTGGGACTACAGGTGCCTGTCACAACACCTGGCTATTTTATGGTTGTTGATGTTGCAGTTGTTTAGCTGGCCCAGGCTGGGTTGGAACCTACCACCCTTGGTGTATGTGACTGGCACCGTAACCACTGTGCTATGGGCGCCAAGCCAAGGGCATTGCTTTTCATAGCAGATGTAGGCTGTTCTTGCTTTTGGGTACCATTTAGTTGTTTTTAGTCTTTTTATATATGGCTTACAGAGACCATGATTTTACTTCTTTTTTTTTTTTTTTTTGAGACAGAGTCTCACTTTATCACCCTTGGTAGAGTGCTATGACATCACAGCTCATAGCAACTTCCAAGTCCTGAGTTTAGGCGATTCTCTTGCCTCAGCCTCCCCAGTAGCTGGGACTACAGGCGCCTGCCACAACGCCTGGCTATTTTTTTTGTTGCAGTTTGGCTGGGGGTGGGTTTGAACCCACCACCATCGGTATATGGGGCTGGCGCCCTGTTCACTGAACCACAGGCGCCACCCCATGATTTTACTTTTTGTGTTTCTTGCTAGCCTAGCAAAGTGTAGTACCCTCCATTGCTGTTCAATAAATATATGCTTAAAGAATAGTTTCCTAAAACCTAAAGAAAGATTCACTTGGTGAAATAATTGTTGATTCTGTATCTGAGGACTTCTGGGGGAAATGGCAGCTAGGATGTTCTAAATTACTTAGTTGTTTTTTTTTTTTTTTTTTTTTTTTTTTTTTATTTAAAGTAAAACTTTACTGCCCTCGGTAGAGGGCCATGACGTCAACACGGCTCACAGGTACCTCCAGCTTTTGGGCTTACGCGATTCTCTTGTCTCAGCCTCCCCAGCAGCTGGGACTACAGGCGTCTGCCCAACGCCTGGCTGTTTTTTGGTTGCAGTTTGGCGGAGGCCGGGATTAGAACCCACTACCCTCAGCATATGGGGCCGGCGCCCTACTCACTGAGCCACAGGTGCCACCCATTACTTAGTTTTTAAGATGAATATTTGGGGGGAAAGATGAAAAATTTATTGTGCTGGAGACCTGAAATGAACACCTTGATTTGTCTTGGAAAGTAGTGGCTGTCACAGCTACTTTAAATATTCTTACCCTTAGCATGTAAACAGTTGCAGATTCTTTCTTCTTAGTGGCAGCATCCCATGGATGCCACCTCACCCTCCACCTCCTATTAGTTTGATCTTTCTTTTTCATATTTATCTTTTTTGGTACAGTTCAAGTTTTGATAAGGAAAATCGGCTTGGCGCTGTAGCTCAGTGGCTAGGGTGCCAGTCACATACACTGGAGCTGGCAGGTTTGGACCCAGCCTGGGCTGGCCAAACAACAATGACAATTACAACCAAAAAATAGCTGGGTGTTGTGGTGGGCGCCGGTAGTCCCAGCTACTTGGGAGGCTAAGGCAAGAGAATTGCTTAAGCCCAAGAGTTTGGGGTTGCTGTGAGCTGTGACACCACAGCACTCTACTAAGGGTGACACAGTAAGACTCTATCTCAAAAAAAAAAAGAAAAGAAAAGAAATGTTTAATTGATAAGGAAAATCACTTTCACTTTTTACTGTTATTCTCTGAAGTCTTCTTATCGTACATTATGGTGTATATTACAACGTGTGTTAAAGCATTGAGAACTCCCTTAGCACAAATTCAAAGTGGCAGGAAACACAAAAGTGGTAGATATTTATTATAATCCAATTTGAAGAACCATTTGGTCTAGGCACTGTAAGGAGTTCACACATACAGAAAAGTATACTGGTCTAGGAGTCTGAAGAGCCTTGGTTGAAAGCTTACTGTTTACTTTAGGTGTGACCTTGAATAAGTCATCTAACTTATGTTAAAGAGTCTCAGGTTTTCTTAATCAGAGGTTACTAGAGATGAAAGAATTAACTGGTATGTTTCAGTGTTTTTTCCCTGTTTTTAATTCAGCTATTTTGAGTGCTGGTGCTTACATTCTAGGAACTGCGCAATGCAATGAGTGTGGAGAAAATAAATCCTAGGTTGGGTGCAGCAGCTCACACCTGTAATCCTAGCACCTAGCTGAGGTAGGTAGATTACTTGAACTCACAAGTTTGAGATCAGCTTGAGCAAGATTGAGATCCCATCTCTATGAAAAATGGAAAAAGTAGCCAGGCATCGTGGCTGGTGCCTGTAGTCTCAGCTACTCAGGAGGCTGATCCAAGAGGATTGCTTGAGCCCAATAGACGAAGGTTGCTATGAGCAGTGACGATGCTACAGTACTGTAGCCAGGGTGACAGAGTAAGACTTTGTCTCAATAAAAAAAAGAAAAAGTCTTGCTCTCACATTTGTAATCTAATAGGAGAGATAGAAAATAAAATCTGAAAAACTAACACTGCAATGAAAATACTGAACATAGTCATCACTCCCAAAAGTTTCTCTGCCCCTTTGCAATTATATTCTCCTCTTGCTCTCCCCCATCCATCACTGATCAGGTGAAGACTTTTTGTTGTTTCTTCTTTCTTTTTTTTTCTTTCTTCTTGTTCTGTTGTCCAGGCTGGAATGCAGTGGTGTGATCATAGCTCACTGTAACTTTGAATTCCTGGGTTCAAATGATCCTCCTCCTGCCTTAGTCTCCTGAGTAGTTAGGACTACAGCCATCTGCCACTATGCCTGGCTAATTTTCCTATTTTGGGGGGGTCTTGCTTTGTTGCCCATGTGGTCTTGAACTCCTGACCTCAAGCAGTTCTCCCATATTGGCCTTCTAAAATGCTGGGATGATAAATGTGGGCCACTGTGCCTGGCCTCTCCTTTAATTTTTAAGTTGAAGTTTAAAAGATTTATTTTAAAATTATAAAAAAATTAAAAATATAATAAATGATGTATACTTACTACAGACCACAGAATTTGAGTTAAGTTTTTGTACTGCTGAGTGAGGAATACAAAGAGGGGTTTACAGGTATCGTGAGTCTATCAGGGTCCAGTTGGTAAAGGCCAGTAAAGATCAGGTGTTTAAATTTGACTAAAGAGGCCCTTAGGAACCAGGTGCAGTGGTGTTTGCCTCTAATCCCAGCTACTCACGAGGCTGGGGTGGGAGGAGGATTGCTTGAGCCCAGGAGTTGAAGACCACCCTGTGCAACATAGCAAGATCCTGTCTTAAACACATGCTTATGCAAAGAGGCACTTGGAGCTGCTGCCAGCTTTTGAGAAAGAATGAATGCTAGGTTCAAAACAATATTTTAACAAAATGATTCTTGTTCTATGACAGGTAGCTGTGGACAGGCTTGTATAATTCAGTAACAATTGTTCATAGCAGTGATGCCTTTGTATGTGTGTTTTTCCCCACCCTGGGAGCGTAGATTCAAGTTGCCCTGAATATATACTCCCAGCGTGTGTTTTTATTATCAAAGTGCTTTTACAAATGTTTCTTGGAACATGGCTGTGAGGTAGCTTTTATTCCCTCCTCTCCTTTTTTTTTTTGAAGACAGGGTCTTACTCTGTTGCCTAGGATAGAATACAGCGGCGTATCATAGCTCATTGTAGCCTCACACTTCTGGGCTCAAGCAATCCTCCTGCCTCAGCCTCCCACGTACCTGAGGCTACAGGCATATGCCATTGTACCTGGCTGATATTTCTATTTTTTTTAGAGACAGGGTCATCATGCTCTTGCATAGGCTGGTCTTGAACTACTGACCTCAAACAATCCTTCCATCTTGACCTCCCAGAGTGCTAGGATTACAGGTGTGCGGGCCACTGTGCCTGGCCTATTCCCATATTTCATAAGGGAAAATAGAGCTGCAGACTGTTGAATAACTAGTTTAGGATCATACAGCTATTTGAAGGCAGGGTTGGGAGTCAAACATCCTTTTTGCTATACTTTAGCAGTTTCATTTAAGGCTTGGGATAAAAATTGTTGTAGGACTGGAGAAGGAAAGAACAGAGCTGATTGCTCCTTTCTTCTAATAAGAACTGATTGAAAATTATTGGCCTACAACCAACTAGAGCCAAAATTACGGAGAAAAATTTTGTTGACATTGGAAATAACATGATGAAATTCTTCAGAAAATCTCAAGAGTTTGCATTGTTTTGTTTCTACTTGTAATTTCCTCTTGCTTACCACACCCCCACCCCTACCTTTGGCCCTGAATCTGTAGAAGTTCCATCTGATCCCATATTTACATTTTTAGAAAAGGAACATCTGATATTGAATGATTCTGGTAAATCTGTCAGTGTTGGTGAAACAAAACACCAGTAACTGTGTCGTATTTAAAAAACTATTCCAACACATCAAACCTCAGCTGAAATAAAATATTTTTAGCCTACTTTTCTTTTGAAATATTAATAAAAGGCGCAGTAAGTGGCCTGTTAGAAACAGTTACACAATTTTAGAACTGTCAGATATCTGAAGGTTTAAAATTCAAATGCCTCTGAGGAAATGGAGATTCAGTTATATATATTATATATTCCAAGGTATATTTGTTAATTTTTTTTTAAATACTGAGATATAATGATTTTACCTTTATTTTTTGTGAGGCACAACCAAGGCTTTTAGGAATGGTTATCTAATATGTAGCTTATAGACAATGGAGCCAAGAGTCAAACCAATGCTTTCTGAGTTGAAGTACATGGCCCTTTCCACAATATGCTTTATTTCATTTTATTTTTGTTTTTTATTAAATCATATACACATAGATTATGAATACATTTATGCATATGTGGGGTACAATGTGTTGATTTTTTTATACAATCTGACGTGCTTACATCAAACTAATCCACATAGCTTTCGCCTCATTTACTTGATTATTGTGTTAAGACATTTATGTTCTACACTTGACAGATTTGACTTGTACCTTTGTAATATGCTCCATAGGTGTGGTGTCCCGCCATTTACCTTCCCTCTATCAAACCTCCCCCCGCCCTTCCCTTCCCACTCCATTTCTCTCCTTCATCCTGGGCTATAGTTGTGTTCTATCTTTCATAAGAAAGTGTGAGTAAATATAAGTTGGTTTCATAGAAGTACTGAGTACTGTTTTGTTTTGTTTTCTTTTGAGACAGGGTCTCACTGTAGCACTGGGCTCAGCCTCCTAAGTTACTGGGACTACAGATGCCTGACACAGGGTAGTCCCAGTAACTCAGGGACTATAACTAAGTCTCTCTCTTGCTTAGGCTGGTCTTGAACTCCTGAGCTCAGGCAATCCACCCACCTCAGCCTCCCAGAGTGCTAGGATTACAGGTGTGGGCCACTGTGTCTGACCAATATGCTGTATTTTAATTGGTTCAAGGCTAGTTCGTATAGTGCTAAAGCTAGAAGAGACCCTGAAGACAGTATTCTCTTTACTTATTTTATTTAAAAAATTTTTTTTGAGACAGAGTCTTATACTGGTTTCCTGACTAGAGTATTGTTGCATTATAACTCACAGCAACCTCAAGTTCTTGGGCTCAAGTGATCCTCTTGCCTCAGTTTTTCTTTTTGTTTTTTTTTAGTAGAGATGGGACCTTGCTTTTGCTCGGGCTTGTCTCTAATTCCTGAGCTCAAGCAGTCCACCCCACCTCAGCCTTCCAGAGTGGTAGGATTACAGGTGTGAGCCACTGTGCCCAGCTGGTATTCCCTTTACAATTTCCTCTCATTTACAAAAAATTTCATTCGATAAATCAGCATGAATTCTGGAGTTGGGCTGCTTGGGTTCATATCCTGACTCCACTATTTATTAACTGTGTGACGTTGGGAAGTCACTTATTTGTGAATACGGTTTTGAGGAGTCAATCCCAGTCTGGAGTCAACTTTTCTCTAGAGAAGACTAGTTCCTTTTGATAGATGTTGCTATTTAGAAACCAAATCTGGTTTCTAATTTGGTGCTTGTGCTCATTCCTATTGGGATGCCATTTCCTCCAGTCCCTATCAGGACATATGCACACATATATTTCATGCCTCAGTTTATCTATATAAATGGGATAATAATACCTAAGTCGCTGGGTGGTGATTGTGAGGTTTAAATGAGTTCATATATATAAAGTACCCAGAAAAGTGTCTGGTGCCTAGTGAGTGCTCACGAATATTACTAATAATTGCTATGAGGAAGCTGAGTGTCATGGAGGTTAAATTACTTGTAAAGGTCATATTAGAGTAGCTAAGTTTAAACTAGAGTTCAGATCTTTAACTGCTAGTACAGTAGTCCCTCGGTCTCTGTGGGGGATTAGTTCCAGGACTTCCCTCAAATACCAAAATCCATGGATGCTGGCTGGGTGTGAATTACAGCATGTGGCTCATGCCTGTAATTCTAGCACTCTGGGAGGCTGAGGCAGGAGGATTGCTTGAGCTCAGGAGTTCAAGACCAGCCTGAGCAAAAGTGAGATCTGTCTCTACCAAAAAAAAAAAAAAAAAAGGAAAAATTAGCTGGGCATTGTGGCAGGTGCCTATAGTCCCCTCTATTCTGGAGGCTGAGGCAGGAGGATTGAGGATTGAGCCCAGGGGTTTGAGGTTGCTGTGACCTAGGCTAATGCCATGACATTCTAGCCTAGGGCAACAGAGTGAGACTCTTTCTCAAAGAAAAACCAAAAACAAAGAATACAGGGATGCTCAAGTCCCTGATGTAAAATGGTGTAGTATTTGTACTATGTACTGCTGCAGTATACCTAATACAATGTAAATGCTATGTAAATAGTTGTTATACTGTTTTGTTTAGGGAATAAGGACAATAAAAAAATCTGTACATGTACAATTTTTTCCCCAGTTTTTTTCAGTCTCCTATTGGTTGAATCCATGGATGCAAAACTAGTGAGTACAGAAGGCAGACTATGTACATTAAGCTCAGGAAAGTATTTTCAAACAGTTGTGTATCCAGTCCTCTTTATGGCCCTCTAAGGTCAATAGGTCAAGTGAAGAAAATCCTAGTATCCCCTATAGTTGGTGGGGATAGAAATTTTCTGTGCTATGTACATGGAATATATCATTTATACAATGGAATGTATTTCAGGTTTTTAAGATAAAGCAAGCTTTTCATTTAGCAAGACAGAACTCTCCCTTTGTCTATCCTCCCTTTTCACTTTGGCCAAGTGACCTTTCTGAGGTCAGCTAATGTCAGGGGAAAAAACTGAATCTCAGTCTTAGCTTGAGTAGCCATTTAATTTCTCTTTTGTCTTAGGAAAAGAGAGAGATTTGTGTTAGGAAATCAAGATGTCCAGTAAATATTTATGCCCTTGGGTGGGACTGGTGCAGTGGCTCAAGTCTATAATTCAAGAATTTTGGGAATCCAGGAATTCATGACCAGCTTGGGCAATATATTGAGATTCCCTCTCTGGGAAAAAAAAAAAAAAATTAGTCTGACATGGTGGCAGGAACCTGTAGTCCTAGGTACTTGGGAAGCAAGATTGTTCTAGCTCAGGAGTTCAAGGCACTGCTGCACTCCAGCCTTGGGTAACAGTGAGATCCCCGTCTCTACGGAAGATAACAACAATAACTTCTGCCCTTATTTCTTCATCCCTTTGAGGCTGATGATAATCTCAGCACTACTTACTATAAAGGGATTCAATGAAGATCAAATAAGTCTCTGTTTTTGAAAAGGCATTCTAAGCCAGTGTGGGGTTGTGAGCCTGTAATCTCACTACTGAGACTGGACAGCCTCACTTGAGCCCAGGAGTTTGAGGCTGTAGCATGCTATCATAGCTCCTGTGAATAGCCACTGCACTTCAGCCTAGGCAACAGAAGGAGACCATGTCTTTAAAAAAAAGAGAATGGCAAACTGTAATTTGAATGATGATCTAATTGTAAAGTGCCAGAAGTTTGCTTGTTTTGTTTCTTTCCCCCAAAGGAGCTCATGCTCTCTTCTTGAGTCAACTATTATCAGAATTATTTTAGTCCAAGGAACCAGGAATAGGCAGAAGTACATTTTATTCTTGTTAGAAATGAGCATGGGGAGGCTTGGTCTTCATCCCACTTGGCAAGTTTTTGTTCATGTGCTGCCCCATTCTCTCTAAAGGTGAGGTCTGGAATAGTCTTAGCTGAGTGCAATAGCTTCTGTCCCTGTGGAATTGTGGTGTGTCACTCTCCCGACATGTGGCTGCTTTCGTCAACCTGGATGTGATATTGTGATATAAGAAGTGTATACTTAGTCTTCATCTTTGACAGCTGTACTAGAAGTTAAAAGATCTGGACTGTAGTTTAAATTTGACATGAAGCTCCTAAAACCCTTAGAAAGTGAAAGGGGTGAGAGAATTGTGTGTTGTTATTGATATTAAGCCCCTTGTAGCTATATCTGAGTCTATGCCAATGAGATTACTCTTAGAGGCTAAGAGACTGGTAGCCAGAGGTATCCACTGTGAGTAGAGGGTTGAACTTTCCACTATTCTCACTCCCTCTTACCTCTAAAAGGAGAAAAGGGCTGGAGATGCAGTCAGTCACCAATGGCCAGCGATTTAATCATTCATATCTGCCTAATGAAGCCTCCATAAAAATCCTTGTGTTTGGAGAGCTTCCAGGTTGATGGACATATCAAAGTGTCATAAGGGAGAGGCAGTTGTATGTGTCCTTCCATTTGGCTCTTCCTGAGTTGTATGCCCCCACTTTTTTTTTTTTTTTTTTTTGATGGGGGAAGATGTAAGTTGTATCATTCATAATAAACCAGTAATAATAATAATAACAACCAGTAAATGTAAGTACAATACCCTCTTCAGTTATGTGAGCTATTCTAGCAAATTGTTTAATCTGAGGAGGCAGTTATGGAAACCCCCAAATTGTAGCCAAATTGGACATAAGTGTGAGTAGTCTGGAGACTTTGTACTTGTGATTGGAATCTGAGGTGGGGGATAGTCTTGTTGGATTGAGCCATTAATCTGTGGGGTCAGGCAGTGCCTGTGGCTCAGTGGGTAGGACACAGGCCCCATATACCAAGGGTGGCAGGTTTGAAGCCAGCCCTGGCCAGCTAAAACAGCAGTGGCAACTGCAACAAAAATACCTGGGTGTTGTGGCGGGCACCTGTAGTCCCAGCTACTCCGGGAGCTGAGGCAAGAGAATCACTTAAGCCCAAGAGTTAGAGGTTGCTTTGAGCTGTGACACTACAGCACTCTACTGAGGGTGACAAAGTGAGACTCTGTCTCAAAAATAAATAAATAAATAAAAATAAAATAAAAATAATCTGTGGGGTCTATGCTAACTCCAGCCAGTTAGTGTCAGAATCAAGTTGAATTGTAGGACACCCAGTTTGTATCTGCAGAGAATTGGAGAATTGCTTGGAGGGGTGGGCAGGGAACCTGCATATTTTGTGTCAGAAGTGAAGTGCAAGGTATAGAAAAAGGAGTTTTTCCTCTTTATCAGAAGTTCTCTGACTCTTGTTATTTAGATTTTTTATGGAGGTTCATTATGGTATAATTGATTAAATAATTGGCCATTGGTAATCTTATTTTCCAGCCCCCTGATATAGTAGGTGGGGTGGGGGATAGGGCTGAAAGTTCAATCCTCTACTCATGTGGTTGGTTCCTCTGGCAGCCGCCCCCCATCCTCTAGGTGAGTCATCTCATTAGCATAAACTTAGAGATTGAAAGGGGCTTTTTTTTTTTTTTTGAGACAGAGTCTTACTTTGTCACCCTAGGTAGGGTGCTGTTGCGTCACAGCTCACAGCACCCTCCAGCACTTGGGCTTAGGCGATTCTCTTGTCTCAACCTCCAAAGCAGCTGGGACTACAGGTGCCCGCCACAACGTCTGGCTATTTTTTTTTTGTTGCAGTTTGGCCTGGGTGGGTTCAAACCTGCTACCCTCGGTATATGGGGCCAGCACCCTACTCACTGAGCCACAGGCGCTTCCCTGAAAGGGGCTTATTATGAATAACAAAACACCCCCGTCACTCAGAATTTCCAAGGATTTTAGGAGCTATGTGCCAGGAACTAGAGGTGAAGACTAAATATTTGTCTTATTATATTATAGTGTCACAGATATGCTCTTTGCTTTCCTCATATGGAGTCTGATGCTACAGATAGATTCCAGACAATTTTTTTCTTTCTCCAGAGGAATCAGACAAATATTACCCAAAGGATTCCAATATGCAGCAGATTGGCACCTGTGTCTCCTACCCAAGGACAGTGGGACAGGATTCTGTCTGGCACTTCTCAGGTAAGATTTGTTGTTCTTCTGCTTAGTATGAAAACCTTAGTGTGTATGTGCAAATATTATGTTTTTATAGATTAGCCAACCAAATTGTGTGATGGAAAAACCTCATGACACCACTCCGGTTCTCTGTTGTGCCAGCTTAGGTCTGATTCCTGCAGTATGGTGTCTAGGGCGTTGCTGCTAAATAACCCCAGCAATGGAACTCAGCCTAAGAGACCATGCTACAGTCTGATGATTTTTACTGTTAGGGATCTTTTCCAGATACTCACCTCAGAGTTAACTTTTTCAGTTTTCTTTTTGTGGCCATTTTGTGTCACTTGTATTTGGGGTGAGAAATATTTCTTTTTATTTTTCCTTTTTTTGAACCTCAAAGTAAACAATTATTTGAAGTCTTAGTTTACCATTGACCACATAATTCATTATAATATAGTTTACCATGACCGCTCTATGAGGGGTTTTCTTTCCTTCTGATTTTTGTTACTCATACAAATGATTTAGTAACAAAGGAAATAAAAATCACCCATGACTTCAAATCTGAAAACATCAATATTTTTATGTCTTCTATTTTTTTTACCAGCCTGTATGTATGTGTGTGTGTATATACTAATTTTTTCCTTAAGTGCCTTAACATGATTTTTTGCCTTAACAGGATTTTTTGGGTCAAAGGTATGAGTAGTTTGTCTCTCCAAAAAGTTGTAATTTTCATTGCTACCAGCAATGTATATACAGTATAACTAGTTTTTCATCATTACTTCCCTCAAGTTGGGTATTTTTTAAAAGTTTAAATAATTTGAGTACAAAATGTTATTTTGTTTTGCCTTATATTTCTTTGTTTAGCTATCAGGGTTATACATCTTTTTCTATGTTTATTAGTTGTATTCTAGTTTGTGAAAATTGTGTGCTATGTCATTTCTCCATTCATCTACTGGAATTCATTTCTCTTACCAATTAATGATTTTCATATGTAGCTGTAACTTTTTTTTTCATATTCGATGCAATTAAAAAATTATATTTGTTATATATAATTATATGTATTATATAATTTATATAATTTATATAACTTATGTATAACATATTTTAAAATTTCTTCCAACTATTGTGTAAGCCCTGCTCTTATTTTTATTTATTTTTCTGGAGACAGAGTCTCATTTTGTCACCCTCAGTGGCGTCATAGCTCACAGCAACCTCAGACTGTTGGGCTCAAGCGATTCTCTTGCCTCAGCCTCCCATGTAGCTGGGACTATAGGCGCCTGCCACCAATGCCTGGCTCCCTTGCCCTTCTTAAGATGCCTTGTTTATCCCTGTATTTCCTAGGCATCTTACTAAGTCTGGCACAGAATAGTCATTAAGTATATGTAGAATGAGTGAAGAATATACTATAAAGAAAAGGCATCTATTCTGAGTAGTTACATAGGCATTTCTTTTCAGAGTTGGGCTACGTTCTATTACTTCTTATGCAAAATTTTAATAGCATTTATCATATAGTTCTAGATCATTTAGTTTGTTTGCCTTTTTTTTTTGAGACTGAGTCTCAGTTTGTCCCCCTTGGGTAGAGTGCTGTGGTGTAGCAGTCACATCAGCCTCCAACTCTTGGGCTTAAGCGATTCTCTTGCCTCAGCCTCCCAAGTAGCTGTGACTACAGGTGCCCGCCACAACGTCTGGCTATTTTTAGAGATGAGGTCTTGTTCTTGTTCAGGTTGGTCTCAAACTCGTCAGCTCAGTTTTGGCCTTGGCCTCTCAGAGTGCTAGGATTACAGGCATGAGCCACTGTGCCTGGCTTGTTTAGTTTTTTATATGTACATAGATGATGGGGGAGAGAAATCATATGAAACCCTAACTGTGCCCCCATTCTTTGAATTAGTAAACATTTCTTGAGCAACTAATATGTTTCAGGTATTTAATGTATTAGGCTCTGGGATAGCATTATGGGAAAGAATTTATGTGAATAAATCAGGGCGATTTATCTCATGCTGACCAAGTGTAATTTAAGTCAATGTAAATAAACCAGATCTTTTGTCATATTGACTATATGTTACTGGTATATGGTCTCATCTTTGAGGTCCCTTACCTAGTTGGAAACTTCTGCTTCAGAATGGCATCCTCAGGTTCATGTCTGACATGGAGGAAGATTTGGCTCAGAATGAGGAAGAATTTTGTTAATTAGAATTGTGTGTAATGGAATATATAGATTGCATTTTCACATAGTATATTTATGCTTTTTTTTGTCGTTGTTGCCCTGGTTAGAGTGCTGTGGTGTCATAGGCTCACAACAACCTCAAATGCCTCAGCCTCCTGAGTAGTTGGTACTACAAGGCGCCCATCACAATGCCCAGCTGTTTTTAGAGACAGGGTCTCACTCTTAATCAGGCTGGTCTTCAACTCCTGAGCTCAGTAGAACCACACTCCTCAACTTCCCAGAGTGCTGGGATTACAGGGGTGAACCACCTTGCCCACCCTAGTAAATTTACTCTTACTGGAAATATTCAGGCAGTGGTTGGTTGATTGTATATCAAAGGCCTGACATAAAAGAATCCTTCATTGGATGAATGGTTGTATCAGATGATCTCTAAGGTAATGTTCAAGGCTGTAATCCTTTTAATCATTTTTGAAGAGCTAGGGACATTATATTCTTATCTTTGACTTTCTTAAATAACTTCTTAAAGTTCTGTCTACTTAAATGTTTTTTCTTCTTCTTTTTTTTTTTTTTTGAGACAAAGTCTCACTATGTTGCCCTTGGTAGAATGCTGTGGCATCATAGCTCACAGCAGCCTCAATCTCTTGGGCTTGAGCAATTCTCTTGCCTCAGTCTCCCAAGTAGCTGGGACTACAGGCGCCCGCCATAACACCCCCAGCTGTTTCTTTTTGTAGTTGTCGTCGTTTAGCAGGCCCAGGCAGCATTCGAACCTGCCAGCCCCCCTGGTGTATGTGGCTGGTGCCCTAACTATAGCTACAGGTGCTGGGCCTAAATTTGTTTTCTTATTTTGAAATAATTATAGACTTATGTAAAAGCTGTAAAAATAGTAATATTCCCATGTAACCTTCATCTGGCTTCCTCTAATGTTAATATCTTATATAACTATAGTGCAATTATTGAAACTAGGCAATTAACATTGAAATAATAACTATTAACTAATCTATATACCTTATTCCAATTTTACCAGTTTTTTTCACTAATGTTCTTTTTTGGGGCTGTAATACAGATTCACGATTCTAGACTAAATTTAATTGTTATGTTCTTAGTCCTTTCCAATCTGTTACATTTTCTTAACCTTTCTTTTTCTTCTCATGATTTTGACACTTGTGAAGAGTACTAGTCAGTTACTTGTTGACTGTTTCTCAATTTGGGTTTTTCTTATATTCTCATAACAAAATTGAGGTTGTGCATTTTTAGCCAAAGGGGTATTTCCTTCTCAGTGCATCCTATGTAGTATCGAGGTATATGATGCTACATGTATTATTACTGGTGATAATAATTTTTTTTTTTTTTTTGAGACAGAATCTCTGTCATTCTGGGTAGAGTGCCTTGGTATCATAGCTCATAGCAAGATCAACTTTGGATTTGAGTAATCCTTTTGCCTCAGCCTCTGCAGTAGGTGGGACTACAGGTGCTGCTTCAATACCTGGCTAATGTTTTTATTTTTAGTAGAGACAGGGTCTTGCTCTTGTGAAGGCTGGTCTCAAACTCTTGAGCTCAAGCAATCCACCTGCCTCAGCCTCCCAGAGGGCTAGGATTATAGGCATGAGCCACTGCACCCAGCCTAGTGATATTAATTTTGATCACTTGCCTAAATTTGTGTTTGTCAGGTTTTTCCATTGTAAAGTTAGTGTTTTACCTTCATAATTAGTATCTAGTGAACAGATACTTTGAGATACTTTGTGAAAATATCCTGTTTACATCATACTTTTGCTCACTAATTTTAGCAGCCATTGATTTTTTAAAAATGATATACTGATTAATTTTTTATTGTGGTAATTGATACATTCAATATCACCATAACCATTTTTAAGTATACAGTTCAGTATAGTCACATTATTTTGCAATGTATCTCCATAACTTCTTCATCTTAAAAACAGAAACTCTATGCTAATTAAACATGAATTTCACTCTCCCACCCCTCACCTAGCACTTAGCAACTGCTTTTCTACTTTCTGTTTCTATGATTTAACTATAGATACTTCATGTGAGTGAAATCATACAGTTTTTGTCTTTTTGTGACTGGTTTATTTCACTTAGCATAATATCCTTGAGGCTCATCTATGTTATAGCATATGATGGGATTTTGTTCTTTTTTAAGGCTTTATCATCTTCCACTGTGTATATATATATACACCACGTTTTCTTTATTCATATGGGTCAATGGACAATTGGGGTGCTTCCACATCTTGGCTATTGTGAATAATGGGGCAGTGACCCTTAGAGATCCTGCTTTGAATTGTTTTGGATATATAACCAGAAGGAGGATTGCTGAATTATATGGTAATTCAGTCGATGATTCTTTTTTTTTTAGAGACAGAGTCTCACTTTATCGTCTTCAGTAGAGTGCTGTAGTGTCACAGCTCACAGCAACTTCCAACTCCTGGGCTTAGGCGATTCTGTTGCCTCAGCCTCCCGAGTAGCTGAGACTACAGGTGCCCACCACAATGCCTGGCTATTTTTTGTTGCAGTTTGGCCAGGGCTGGGTTCGAACCTGCCACCCTTGGTATATGGGGCCAGTGCCCTACCCACTGAGCCACAGGCGCTGCCTGTAGTTGATGATTCTTGACTGCAACAATCATCACCGTGGTGTTTGACTAATAATTTTATGTTCTAGTACTAGTACTCTTCATTCATTTCATTTAATTGGAATTCTACTATAAGGAAGAGCTGCTCCTTGATCTCCCATTCATTTATTCACTTATTTCTTTATATCAATACAAACTTTTTTTCCCCTGTGGGTTATGATCTGTTAACTATCATTTTATTGTTCATATCATTCCATATTTTGCCATTGGGACTTCCTATATGTTGGCTCCATGCCCTTTCAACATGACTCCATCACTTTTTGAGCACGTCCTTATTTTCTGGCACTACAAGATATTTCAGCCTTATATTGTATTTTCCTTGATCCATCCCTGAAATCACCATTTCTCTAAAGAGCCCTGGTTCCTTTCATGGAGAATGGCATCTAGAAACCAAAATGTGGGCATTAGGTGTGTTCATTGCTAATGGCATCTAGAAACCAAAATGTGGGCATTAGGTGTGTTCATTGCTACTGGGGTATCAATACTACCTCACATTCTCAGTAAACGATTAAGGAACATATACATGTATATTCACACATGTATAACACATATCTTTATTTATTTCTATACCTCTCCATTAGTATGGATGTTAAAAACTATGACTGCATTCTGATACTTCCTTAAACAGGGCCCTAGAGCATTCATTCTAGCCTTCCTCTTTTTCTTTCTAATAGCATGCTACTCTTTCTCACTTTCCTCTTTTCCCACATTTACTTACCATTATGTCTTGGAACTCACTCATTATCAGCATATAGAGATCTTCCTCATTCTTTTTTTTGAAATCTACATAGTACTTGATTATGTAAATGCTCCATTTATTCATCCACTTTTCCACATACTAGCATTTTGGTAGTGATTATGAATGCTGCCACAACATACAACAACTTTGTACATATTGCTAAATGTCCCTTCTAAAGACTGGCATGGATTTGTATGCCCACCAGTAATGCATGAGAGTACCTGTTTTCCACAGCCTTGACAACACAGTTTATTGCCATATGTTTACAGTTTTACCAAACTAATAGGTGGGAAATGGTATCTTAGTTTTGCTTTATTTTGTATTTCTATAATTATGAATGAGTTTGAACATTTTTTCTTATGTTTATGGGCATATTTAAATCTTTTTTGTTAGTTATATGTTCATGTTTTTCCCAATTTTTCCCTTAGAATTTTTTTTGCCTTTTTCATCTCTTTAATAGTAGAAAATTTTTATTATGGTAAAGTATATATAACACAACATTTGCCATTTTAGCCATTTTTAAGTGCACAATTCAGTGGCATTAAGTACATGTTGTGTAAATATCATTACAGTTTCCAGAACTTTTTCATCATTCCAAACAGAAACTTGGTAATCATTAAACAATAACTGTCATTCCCCTCCTCCTCCAATGCCTGGTCTTTTGATTTTTAAGGGTTATTTATATATTAGAAATATTAAGTTTTTTTCCTGTGGTATATTTGGAAATGTTTCTCCTCATTTGCCAATTGTCTTTTGACTTTGTAGTATATCGGACCATGTAAAAATATTGTTTTTAAGTAATCAAATTTGTCAAACTTTTCTTGTTTTATCTCTGGATTTTGAGGCACAGTTAGAAAGCCTTTCCATACACCTGGATTAGAGAGGAATTTATTCATATTTTCTTCTAGTACTTGAATGATTTCATTGTTTTACATTTATATCCCTAAGCTATTTAGAGTTTATGCTTGTGTATGATATGAGGTATGGGTCTAATTTTGTCTTTTTCCTTACAGCTAAGCAATTATCCCAATACTATTTATTAACAGTGAGTTCTTTCTCTACTGATTTATAATCTCAGCTCATTTACATACCAAGACCCTATAAACACTTGATTGCCACTAAAATTGCATTTATTTTATATCTACATATTACCAATTGAGAAAGTAATTTTAGAAGAAGCAAATAGTTTTCTAGACTCAAAGAATTGTTTATTGCAAAGGGCTTCAGAAGGTCAGCCTTCATGGGTTGCTCTGATCTGCGCCTGCCTCCCTAGCTTTTGGTCCTGCACTTATGCTACGGAACTTCCTGCCTTTTCTTCTTTTCCCAGTAATGCTGCTTCATCCGAAAGAACTTCCTCAGAGCAAGCTGAACTCTGCCTTCCTGTACTTTCTGCCCACTTGTCCTGTTCTGTCCCCCAGGAACTAAATCTCTTATTAAAGGACAGCACTCTGCTTCTGAATCTGGGCCTTGTTCAGGGACACAGCTATAACTGGTGGCTCTTCTTGAAACAACTCAGCACTGCTTGTGTTGGGGTGTGCATTCTTCTTTTCAATGAATATTTGATTTAAGGCAAGAAAAATCCGAGTTTCCCCTAAAGCGTTTTAGTCTGTTATTTTAGTGTGTGTCTCCACAATCTGTTTCCCTGAAAACCTTCTGCTACCTTAATTCAAGTAAAGTATTCACATTCAGCACATTATTTGTCACTTCAGTGATGACAGTTCCCCTGCCCCTCCACCTTTTCATGTGGTCTCAATGGACTTAATTGGATTCTTTGTTCTCTGTTCTGGGCATTCTGTAGTGCTGACTTGCTAGCAGTTCTATGAGCTATCATGTTGCTGCCTAGTGCCCCCAGCCTTTGGTTGCAGAGGCCTGGCCTAGATCTGCCTGTGTGTTCCAGTACCACATCTACGAAGTTCACTGGAAATGCAACACCTTACAACGGACTAGAGTTTCTCAAGGGATCATCTTCAGTAGACTCTTCAGTGAGTTTGTTAAAAAGGGAGATTCCTGGACACTTAGTCCTGACCTTCCAGAATAAAATCTCTGAGGATAAAGCCTCATAGTGTATATTTTAGAAAACTTCTCTGCTTGATTCTCATACAAGCTAAAATGAAGAACTGCTACCCTAGATGTTGGCAAAATAATCAAATACACCATTAGTCATCTGTTCTGCATATTCATTTATATCTAAGTAGATGCAAACCTCTGTCATGGTCCTATCTACTTCTTGTCCTATCCCCTTAATTATAAGCTCAGTGAGGGCAGGAATCCTATCCATTTTGGTCATTGTAGCCCCAGTCCCCATCACTGTGCATGGCACATAGTAGGTGCTCAGTAAATAGCTGTTGAATGAAAGCATAGGAAACAAACATATCTTTGTCATTTTCACTGCATTGATCCTTGTAATATTGGGAGAGACTATGGTGGAAATGAAGTAAGAGGCATGGGATCCAAAGGAGAAAACCAAAATGCATAGGATCACACAGCCTACGGTGTACTCAGAGCTCTGGAGAAAGCTATAGATGAAGGCGGTGCCCTCATTAGTTCTATTAGTTCTATGCATGTAAGATCTTCAAGCCATTCTCTTTGACGGTGACAGGCAGGGCAGCTGGATCCTGGAGAGACAGAGACTCCAATATGAATTCCTCCTTCTACACCAGCCTCAATGCTGGTGGGAAGTTTGGGGAATGGGGGAAGGACGAGAAATGGCCAAAGATTGCATTGTTGTACTTCTGCATAATAACTCCTCATTCAAATAAATTAAAGCCTCAAGAAAGTTTAGTAATAATGGCTATTACAACTACCTTGACAAGGTAGGATATGGAGTTGCTCTGAGTTAAACAGTCTGGGTTCATATTCCAACTCTTACTAGTGCTGGGTTCATATTCCTACTACTTACTAAGTAAATTTCTCTTTATCTCAGTTGAAGTTTCTTACTGGATCACATAAAAGCCAAATGGGCCTTTTATTTTTTTTTGAGACAGAGTCTCACTTTGTCGCTCTCAGTAGAGTGCAATGGCATCATAGCTCACAGCAATCTCTAACTCTTCTTGTTTGGTGAGTGGCTGCTCTCCACATGATGATTCAGAGATCCAGGTTCTTTCCATATTGCGAAGCTCTCTGCTAGAAACTCTGCATCTAGTCAGCTGAGGAAGAGAAAGTGAGAAGTACCGGATCCTAAAGTACTTTGACATGGAAGTGACCTGTGTCACCTTCCACTCACATTTCGTTGTGAAGAACTAGTCACATGGCCAATCTAGAAGCAAGGGAATATGAGAACTATAGTTGGACCGTGTGCTCAAGAAGAAACGTGTATCACTTCCTGCTTCATTACAAGCCATCACAAAACTTAGTGGTTTAATACAATAGCCCCTTACTTAGCTCACAATTCTGCAGGGCAGCAATTTGAGCTGGGATCAGCTAGGCAGTTAAGCTGATCTTAAATGAGGCTCATCTGATCTCAGTTTGGCTTACTCATACAAATGTGGTCAGCTGCCATGTTTGCTGGAGACTGGTTGGATGACCTTAGATAGGAAAGCATGTGTTGGCTCCATTCACCTTGCACCCTCCAGTAGGCCAGGTAGGCAGACTCAAGAGCAAGAGCAAATGAGAATGGCAAAGTGTGTCAAGGCCTAGGCTCATAACTCACACAAGATATCTTCTGTCACATTATTGCCCAATACCCAGAATCAAGGAATGGAGATAGAAAAACTATAAAGAATTGTGGCCACTTTTTTGATCTATAACTAAGAGGAAATGTGTTTGATTAAACAGGTTGTAACATACTTAACAGAGTATCTGACATAGTAAGTTCCTCATAGATTTATCTATTGCCCTTATTATTATCATTTTTTGAACACCTACTATGGGGAAGGCTTTGTATTGGGGCAATTTATATATATTCTCTTATTTAATCACCATAACTATTCCACTTTACTGATGAGGAAATTGAGGCTCAAAGAGATGGAGAAAACTACTATAAACCGTTCAACTAGTAAGTGATGGTGTCAAAGCTTGTCTTCCATACTTCCTTGGGTCTTAGGATGCAAGTTAAGCTAAGGTTGCCTAAAACATTGAAGGAGAAACAAAGTTAGATCTGGGATGATGGTAAACATTTAGAAAGGTCTGAAAAATGATACAGAAAGAAAGACCTTGCCCTTCTGACCTGAAATAGGAGGGTGAAACCTAGGGCCATTTTTTTCTTTTTATTGCTGGGATTCATTGAGGGTTCATAGAATTAGGTTACACTGATTGCATTCATTAGATAAAATCCCTCTTATAATTGTGTCCCACCCCCAAGAGATGTGCCATACACCGTGACCCCCCATACCCTCTCCCCGCTCCCTCATTCTCCTACCCTCCCTTGTATTAGCTCATCTGCTGCCTTCATATTAGAATCGAGTACATTGGAATCTTGCTTCTCCATTCTTGTGATGCTTTAGTAAGAAGAATGTGTTCTACCTCCATTCAGGTTAATACAAAAGATGTAAAGTCTCCATCACTTTTAATGGCAGAATAGTATTCCATGGTATACATATACCACAGCTTGTTAATCCATTCCTGGGTTGGTGGGCATTTAGGCTGTTTCCACATCTTGGCAATTGTAAATTGAGCTGTGACAGTCTAGTGTGAATGTCCTTATGACAAAAGGATTTTTTTTTTTCCTTCTGGGTAGATGGCCAAGGGTCATTTTTTTGACAGATGACCCTCAAGGTGGCCAAAGTTCATCTGAGGAACAAAGCAATGCTGATTATTGTGACTTATTTGATGTCATATGTTGCCTGGTTCTTTCCCTTTTCCCAGAGGATAAGGAAATTCCTTCCTAATCAGAGTCCGTGTTAGTGTTGGGTGGGAGGAAGGAGGTAGAAGGGTTATGAGTAGAGGACAGAGAAATTCAACCTAAAAATAGAAAATACCAGAGAAGAGGAGGAGTTTGAGATCCCCTAGGCTGATATTTCCAGCATCTTTGGGGAATGAAGACACAGATAAGGTAACACTTTATTATTCCCACAAACATGGCGTGGTGAACATGTGACTTGACAGGCACATTCCAGTAACCTTTCAGCCTTTCAGCACTCTGTAGCCCCCAGGTTGCAAACTAGTGGTCTAGTCCTGAAGAGTAGATTGGTTTAATTTTGAGAGCCAATTCTGTTGATTTGGTAGTGGTTACCAGAAACATAGTGTTGCAATGGATTCTGAGGACATGCTGAGATGTTACAGCAAAGATGCTACCGGTGACTATTGTTATTTCTTACTGGCCTGGACAGGAAGGTGATGGCCTGTATGTAGGCCTTTTCTATCTCTGATCTACTCATACTTTCATAAGAAGAAACCAGAAAGACAGCATGATTCTTCTCCCTATTACAAAGGTAGTTAATTGCAGAAGTAGGTCCAGCTCTCTGGTCTCCTGAATTTTCCATAATATCAAACCAGTTAAAGAACTTTATCTTACCATTTATGCTCAGGTACAATGTATTTTTTCAATGTTCTTTCCATATTTGCCCTTGATTTTTCTGGAAGTATGCTTCCATGCCAGACTTGGTATAGTTTCCTTCCTTCAGTTTAAGAACACAAAATTAAACAAAGCTTATTTGGGGATTTGTCTGGTGAATTTAACCGATTGTTGAAACAAGGGTCTCAATTCTGCTCCATTTCCATGTGCATTTTTCTGTTAGAACACATTCATGTTCAAGCATTAGACTTTGAAATTAGAGGACTAGTTCATTGTTGAACTAAAATCTGGTGCAAATTAAGAAGACCCAGTGAAAGTCCTCCCCCTACCCGCCACTTTCCTCTCCTTTCTCAGCCTCTTAAGTTCCCTTGTTTCCTTTCCATTTTAATGTTTCTCAGGGACCAGAGATTAATTAATTTCTGTTTACTTATATGTACACTCCACACCCACAAAACTCATGATTTCCACAGCACCTCTGTTCACTAGAGCTAGAGTGGGCTTAGTCTTCATCTAATCTATCTTCTAAAGAAGCTAAAGGCCCAGAGAGGGAAGAGATGGAATTTTTCAGAATTGCAGAGCTAGAAGCCAATTTTCCAGAATCCAGTATGCAAAATAGCCAATTTGTTGAATGGCCAATGCACACCCCAATCTTGCTTTTGTGAAGTCTTTTTTTTTTTTTTTTTAAGTTAATGGATTTTCATTTTGTCTTTGTTTTGAGAAGTATTAAGTTTGCCTCTGCCCTGGCTTCTTCCTACTGCGCTGGAGCTTGGGATAAAGAGAAAAGAGTGGATAAAGAGCATGAAAAGATCATAAAAAGAATGTGAATAATTTTTTTTTTTTTTGACACAGAGTCTCACTATGTCCCTCTTGGTAGAGTGCTGTGGCATCACAGCTCACAGCAACCTCAAAGTCTTGGGCTTAAGAGATTCTCTTGCCTCAGCCTCCCAAGTAGCTGGGACTACAGGCGCCTGCTACAACACCTGGCTGGGCTTGGTTCGAACCTGCCAGCCTCGGTGCATTGTGGCTGGCGCCGTAACCACTGTGCTACGGGCACTGAGCCAATTTTTATTAGTATCTTACCTATTAATACTATTTAATTAAATTGCTACATATATTCAGAATATATTCTTTAATAAGACTTTATTATTGAAAGATACTAATAAAGAACATATTCTTATAACCCCCTTCCTCTTATGCGTATGAATAATTTTCCCTACACCCCTCCATTCTCTCTCTCTCCTTTCTCACTGGTCCTGAAACATTTACTCTATAGCTTCTTTCAATTCCCTCCAATCACCAAGCCCTTTCTTATATCATGACCTTTACACTTGCTGTTCTCTATGCCCTGAATGCCTTACCTTCTCTTGCCATCAGCATCTCCCTGACATTTTTAACTTGTCAGTTTAAATGTCCCCTTTTCAGTAAGGTTTCACTCAACCACCCAATCTAACTTTACTCCTTTTCCTCATGTATCAGTTTTTGCCATGTAACAAACCATCCCCAAATTTAGTGGCTTAAAACACCAGCATTCATTTAACTTGTGATTTTGCTGGGCCCAGCTGGGATCACTTTTGGTTCTGAAGTCAAGTTTGTTGCCTGAAGGCTGGCTGGTCCTAGATGACCTCCACTCACATATCTAGTGGTTGATTGGCTGTCACTTGGGGTGATGGCAGGGCCATGTATTTCTCATCTTCCAGAAGACTAACCCAGACTTGTTCACATGGCATCTTAGAGTTCCAAGAACAAGAGTGCAAGCCCTTAAATGCAAGCACTTTTCAAGTCTCTGCTTACATTTTATGTATCACTTTCTCTTTGGCCAAAGCCTATCATGAGACCAGCTCAGACTGAAAGGGAAGAGGAATACTACCTCTTGATAGAAAGAGTTCCAAAGTCATATTGCAAGGGTATGCATATAAGGAGCAGAAGAATTTGTGGCTAATTCTGTGGGCAATGGGTCATAGATAAAAAGAATAGAAGCAGAGGCTTGAAAAGCACTTGCATGTTAGGGTTTGCTTTCTCGCCATGCTTGAGACCCAGAAGCCACTGTATGAGAAGCCCAGGCTATCCTGCTGGAGAATGAGGTTACAGGGAAGAGGACTAAAGTGCCTCAGGTAATAGCCTGCAAATCACCAGATGTGAGTGCGTCTCTCCTTGATCATCCAGCTTCCATCTGATCCAGCAGCTGAGTGTAGACATACGAGGGAGCGGAGCAGAGGTCAGTGGAGCCTTCCCAGATTATAAAAATTGCCCGGTCAGCTCACACAACTGTGAGCTAAATGAAGTATTTATTGCTTTAACTATGGTTTGGGATGGTTTGTTACACCATCTAAAAGCTAATCAACACAGGGACCCTGGATTAAGAAACCAGACTCAATCATAGAACAATACATGATCCCATGTGTTTGTATCTTGTAGCAGACAGTGTGAATGCCCCACTCTTAATCAGTCAACCTTTACCATTTCTGACCATGTCAACCAGACTTCCAGCTACCAATTTCTGAATTTATTTGCCTGAGGACTTTCTTTAACCACCAGAGCTCACCCTGCCTGTGCACACAATAGACCAGAAGTTCTAGAGAATGAATATTCACTGGAAGCAGCCTTCAAGCAATGACTAATGGGGATATAAATGCACCAGCAAATTGCAGAATGAACAATTTGTTCCAAACTGTCTCTCAGAGCTCCCCAGTGAGGTTGTACTCCAGGACTTGGTAAAGAGCTCCCATCACCTTCCTGCTCCTGTCTCTTTCATCTGCAGTCTGACCTGGAAACACATGGCTCAGGGATGAGCCTAGGGTACTCATTTAGACTCTATCACAGCCTGAAGTTGAACATTTGCACCCAACAGAGTTGCCACATGATTTTGATGGAGCAGAAAGAGAGAGCTTTGGATATGGTTATCAGAGATGGAATACCGGTCAAGTGTAAAAAGGAGGTGAGGGATAAGAGAGAAGAAGGAGATTAAGGAGAAATTTGCCCTGTATCTTCATAACAGAAGCTACTGGTTTAATGTGTCCATTTTTCTTTTAATAGTCTTTTTTTTCTTCCAGTGCTATTTTTTGGGTGTGTGTTTGTTTGAGGTATAATTTACACATAGTAAAATACATAGATCTTCAACGTACTATTCAATGAGCTTTAACAAATGTATATACCTGTATAACCATCTTACAAATCAAAATATAGAACATTTAAATCACTCCCAGAATGTTCCCTTGTGCCCCCTTTGCAGTCATTTCTCATGCCCCACCAGAGGCAATCACTGCTGTGATTTCTATCATCATATATTAGACTTGGCTGTTCTAGAATTTCAGAAAAATGAGATCATACAGTATGTACTCTTTTATATCTTGCTTCTTCACTCATTTTATGAGGTTTTTGAGGTTATCCATGTTGTCGTGTATATTAGTAGTTCATTTCTTTTTATTGCTGGATCATGTTCCATTGTATTACTATAGCATAATTTATCTATCAAGTCTCCTCATGTTGGATATTTGCATTGTTTCCTGTTTTTATCCACTCTGAATAAAGCTATTGTAAACATTCATGTACAAGTCTTCTTATGGACATATATTTTCATTTATCTTGAGTAAATGTTTAAGAATGAAACTGCTGGATTATAGGGTAGGTGTGAAGCCTTTGTTCTGGTTGTCTCTGTGGCCGACTCAGTTTCCCTAGTCCTCTGCCTGGCCTGCATTCCTACTGGGCGTAGGGTACTGAGATGTTAGCAATCATTAGCAAGAATTCTCCCACAGAAGGCTTTCTGAAATCTCAGAACCCTACAAGTATTAACCTGCAAGTTTCAGAAAAGAGAAAGATAGGGTTAGGGAGGAGCTTGAGGCTAGAAGTTGGGCATAAGTAATAGACCGGGGTGTAGTCTTGCTTCTTCCATTAATAATTTTGAACCAAGTAATTTTCTGAAATTTGTTTTTTTCCTATTGGTTGCTCTTCAAGGCTCCTTCCATATGGTTCTACCTCTGTCTTGTGAATTTATAGTAGATACTCAATTAGAATTTGTTTTCCTATGGGGGAGAGGGGAAAGTATTAAATTATTTGTATTTCTCCTGACTTTAACAACATTAAAATAGTTATTATTTTAATGATTTTCCTGCCTCCCATTAAGGGTGGGTGTTAAGGATAATGTTTTGTTCTTGTGACTTGGATGATCCATTGAGATAAAAATGGAGGAAGCCAAGAGTGACCAGACTAGAAGAAGGAAGAAGCTACAAAAGAAGAAGAGGGGGAGGTGGAGAAAGAGGGGTGTGTGTGTGTGTGTGTGTGTATGTGTGCACGTGTGTGCAAGGGAAGCATAAAAGCAAGAAAAAGAATGAGAAACATGCAAAGAGAAAATGATAGTTGCCATAGGGGAAAAAGAGGCTTTGAAGCAGTTTTGCTGAGTCATGTGCAACATTGACAACTCTTCTCTCCCTCTCATGAAGAAAATTAAGAGAAAAAAACCATCTAGCATTCTACAGCCTTTTCAGAGTTGGATGTATATTTTGAGTGACCTCAAGACTAGAGGAGAATCCATCAAAGGGGCCCTAAAACATTTAAATTGAGTGAATGGCAGTATTACTTAGGGCAAAAGGCTAAGATGCTGTAACAAAGACACCTAACAACACAGTAACGTACAGAACCAGAACATTTGTCCTTCAGGTAACAATTGAGAGGTATGTGGTCTAGATTGATGAAGCAACTCTACTTCATAGTCAACGAGAATCTCAAGGTCCTTCTCTTGCATGGCTTTTCCATTCCCTAGAGTATCATCGTTTTCTGTATAGTTGAAGCTAGATGGTGAGTTCCAGATGGTGGGAGGAAGAAAGAACATGGAGGAGGCATATCTACTGTCTTAAATTTTAGTTCTGGAAGTGGCATACCTCACTTTCTCTTATTTCATTGGTTGGAATATTAATACAACCATATGACCAGGGCTAATCTCAAGGGAGACTGGTAAATATAGTCAAGCTATGTGCCTAGTAAGAAGGAGAGAATGGATTGTAATGGACAACTGGGAGTCTTTGTCCCTAAGAGCAGGCTCTCTCAAATCCTCTAAGGATCTACTTGGGGGATGATTACATCCATGCTTTGAGGAAAGAGCAATATTCTTCAGGCCCCATTGAGATTTTTTTCTACTCTGGCCTGTCCTGCATCTGTCTTGTGTAAGTACACTCACACTGGGGTCTGATGGGCTTCGGGCAAGAGGATTATTTACAGTTTTTGGACCCTTGCCTGATACCAAATTAGGCTAGAGCTGGATGCGCTTCAAGGTCAGGGTAAAGCAGGAGGGAAGTTAACTGAAGAGTCCTGTTTCTTCCCCTGACTGTCTCACAGTGGGGAGCTAAAACTAACTTCTCAAGTCTCTCTCTTTTCCTGGAAAATCTTCCCAAGCCAGATGTGCCCTTTTCTATTCGCCTCCACTAGCCAATGATCTTTTTTCGCCACTTTGCCCTCACAGACCCTAGTAGTGATGACTGGTGATATAATTGAATGCAGAGCATTCTCCCTCTACAGAGATTGTTTAAACTTTATCCCATATGCAGTTGAGTCACCATTAAAAGGTCTCCAGGCTACAAATTTCCTCTGAAGTGTTAAGTAGTATGTGCTCGGTGTTCCTCTGTGGTGACACCAATGCCAATTTTATTAACTGAGCACTTACTCGCCTCTTGCTTTTTCTCCCTCTCCCCCTTTCCATTTTCATGACTTTTGCTCTGCCATTTTTCATTATTTCATGCCCATCATGACCTGTGAGCCAAGTCCACACTGTCAACAGGTGCCCTGGAATGTCATCCTATATTTGGCTTGTAACCAGACTCTTGGGATAGCAACAACTGATTAGGGCAACAGAGAAGTTTCTCTTCAATAGAAATAGCTAGAATTTAATTAATTCCAGGGCAAAAATGGCTCATCTCAAAATAAATTATATTTCCTAGCTACTATTATAGAAGAGTTGTTGAACAAAACACATTTTCTAGCAAGTGAGAAAAAGAATGACAACCTGAGGATCTTAAATGAGAAGAGAATTAAGAGAAAACAAAAACAAATACATGTGGGAGATTATATGAATGATGGCCCCCATGTGTCCTGAAGCATCCCTATCCTGAACATCATCCCTATCCTGAACATCATAGATCTTCCCATCAAGAGTTGAAATCTATTTCCCCACCCCTATAGTCTAAGCTGGTCACATGAATTGCTTTGGCCAATGAGACATCAGCAACATGAAGCAAGCAGGGGCTTAAAATGTGTTTATACATTGAGGCTTGCTCTCTGTGGCTCCTGGAACCCAGAGGCTCAAGCTAGCCAGCTAGATGAGGAGAAACATGTAACTGCCCTCATTGCCCCAAACAATAGCTTGCCAGTGCTGGACACATGAGTAATGCCATCCTCGATAACATCTTAAATAACTCATTAGCTAACTGTAGGCAAATGAGAAATCTCAACCCAGATCAAAAGAAGTATCTGAACAAACCTCAGAATTATGATCTAAATACAGCAGAACCTCCATAGTTGACCACCTCCCTTCAACCACTCAGACTTATAGACGGAACAAGATGATAGATTGTTAGTGAGCTATTTATGCCTTTGGGAGCCCTCTAGGTGACCGCCTCAGCAGACTGAGATCAGGACTTTTGGAAGCCCATCATTCTTAAAGAAGGAGCTCCCAGGACACCAAAGCCTGCCCTCTCTTGTTAAAGAGCATAAAATCAAAGTCCAGCCCTGGGCAGAGGTCCATTAAGATTCTTGAAATACGGGAAGGGAGCTGAAATCAAAGACAGAGTCAAGATTTAGAGCCTCAGTACGGTGAAGGTTCTTCTCAAGGTAGCCCGGAGTAGGAGGAGATGGTGACACTGGATTTAAAACACTGACAGCAATGGGCTCCATCGGTCATGCCACTGAATGCTGCAGCCCCATAAAAGAGCAAAAATAGGAGGAGATGGGGAAGGTAGGAACAGAGTAACAGAGGGAGAGGAGGGGACACAGACCTGTAATTGAATTAGGTCCCTCCTGGCCGGCCGAGGACGATCCTGCTTGCACCTGTTGTTCTGGAATAGTTTTATCAACAGCATCTCCTTTCACTCTGAAAAGCATCCAGGTTTGGATGGTAAATTACATGTTGATCTTCCCCACTGCACGCTGTACTGGCCCAAACATAGCTCCTCACAATCAAATGAAAATGTTTAATACCTGTCATTCCTGCTCTGCTGTGATTTCTGGGAGGCGAGGGGCCACATCTGACTTTTACACTACTTCATCTGAAGTGCTGGCATTTGTGAAGTGCTCGATATATACTTTACGTACTGAATGAATGAATGACGCAATGAATGAATACACTAACTCTGTTTAAAAAGGCGTGATATGATTGGAATGAATTTGAGAGGAAGGAAGGGGGAAGTCATTAAGTCTAAAATTCCAAAGGGAGCCATAGGAAGAGTATTTGAAAACCCCAGGTCAAGGCTCTATTCAAATGTATGCCCTTCATTTAGTTCCAGCGGCTCTGGGGCAGATGGTGTGCCTCACAAACAGTGGCTGCTGGGGGAAAGTGTGGAGCTGTGAAATGCTCAGAAAAGCCCCTCGTGTGGATCAAAAGGCTTTGCATCTCTGCTCTCTAAGGGTCTGTTCTGTCAGCAAGTGGTTCTGAAAGCCAGGAAATGGTGTTTTCAGTGGCACAGTGCTGTAATGCACATTTTCTGTAATATTTCCTTTTTAGGGAGAGGGAGCCAAACATTTTGCCACCAAACAAGGACCATTTATGGACTATTCAGCCACATTTGCTAAGAGCTGCTGCAGCTGCCATGTGATTCTAAGCATAAACCTTAGCCCGGTTCAAGAAGCCAAGAGCATAGGCGCAGCATTTGTGAGACTAAAAAAAGTGAAAACTAAAAGCTGAAGCCAGAGTTCTGCACGAACTGCTCTGTGGTGGCTAATTTAGAAGGGGAACTTCGACATCTCCAGTGGTGGGGTTTGATTTATTATCCCCAGTTTATTCAAAGACACTAAATACTCCTTTGTACTTGGTCTTAAATTCTCTGACAGAAGTTGCTGTTATATTTTTTTCTTTCAGATTTTGGAAATACTGAGGACACTTTTTTCTTTTTGAGGCAGGGTCTAGCTCTGTTCCGTGGGCTGGAGTGCAGTGACGTTATCATAGCTCACTGCAGCCTCACATGCCTGGGCTCAACAGATCCTCCGGCCTCAGCCTCCCAAAGTCCTGGGATTACAGGCATGAGCCATGGCACCCTGCCTGGGAATTCAAGTTAAGTCCATGTACCTAGCCGTTGGGGTACATTAGCCAATGTAACAATTATTAGGTTGTTACAGAGTTTCTACTTAACGTTTTCTTGTTAGGTCTTTTCTTCTAAGATGAGAATCATAAGACCAATGCTCTGGGCAGCATTGTGTATGAATATTTATTATTTATGTTCTCCCATTGCAGCTCTTTCTAAGCGTAATTCTAAGACATGTCCCTTAAAAAATCCTCCTCCAAATGGAAAACTTCCTAGCACACTGTCTGATATTTATCTAGGACCTATGAGATACATGCAGTTATACTGCAATAACAGCAGGCTAAGGCAGTAGATAAGTAGCAGTGTTACAAGTTGAAGGTGAGGAGGGATAGAAGTTAAGTAAGCAGGCAGGAGAAAGGGCCTACCAAGAAGAGGAACAGCGTGGGTAAAGTTATAGACCAGGGGTTAGCAAACTGGGCCCTGCACACCAAATCCAGCCTGCTGTGTTTTGTAAATAAAGTTTTGTTTGAACATAGTCATGTTCATTGACTTATGTGTTTTCTATGGCTGCTTCCATGCTATAACAGTAGAGTTGGGTAATTGTGACAGAGAATGTATGGCCCCCAAAGAC
Source organism: Loris lydekkerianus (assembly GCA_963574355.1). Classification (NCBI taxonomy): domain Eukaryota; kingdom Metazoa; phylum Chordata; class Mammalia; order Primates; family Lorisidae; genus Loris; species Loris lydekkerianus. The sequence continues at coordinate 68,916 of CAUYPK010138859.1, forward strand.
TGACATGTTTACTTTTTAGAAGCTGCCTGCTAATGTCTAGCATAGACCATGGTGGAAATGGGAGTGATTTTTCCTGACCAGAAGGAGTTTCCAGAGAATGTGAGTTTGAATGAAAGGAATGGAGCCAATGACAGACATCTTCAAAGCTATTTGGTAGGAAATAGAGAGCAGGTTCATGGGAAGTGGGGCTAATTTTTTTCTCACCCTGCAGTAAATTCAGTCTTAGACCCAGATACTGAGAATCTGGAAGAGTAAAAACTTCTTAAATTTATTAAATACATCTACCCATCTCTCTATTCATCCATTTGTCTGTCCATCAGGCATACATTTATTCATTTTTACAGAATCATTTTGTTGTTCAAATGGTCATGTACTGTCATATTAACCCAAAATAAAAAAATTATAAAATACAGATGAGTCCCCCAAAAGAAAAAAAAAAAAAACACTTTAGTCCTACCAACCATAGATAACACCATTGTTGAATTTCATTGTATGTCCTAATCTTTCTTCTTACAAAGAAAAGGAAGTTTTGGTTGCTTGCTATGTGTTAGGCAGAATGTTAAGCCCTGAGGTTACAAAATGGTGGAAGCTTGGTCCCAAACTCAAGAATGGAGTACAATGCCTCAATCTGTTGCAGTATGGGGCGAGAAGTGCAGTAATGACTGTCTGTAGAGGTACAAGAAAAGTGGGGCAGGAGTGATGACTTCTTTCTGGCCTGTTATATTCAAGGTGAGCCTTAGAGAGGGCCTGGGAGTCAGTCAGGTGAGCAGAAACATTCTAGACAGAAGGGAAAGTAATTGATGCTTCCCATGAATACTGGAAAGGATAAAATCTCCCTTTAAAAATCTGAGAGGTGCTTTAACTTCCAAACTCAAATGGGGGTAGTGTGTGAGAGTTGGAGGGCAGGGATGCATCTCACTGTCCCTTTCCCAGGAGCACACACAAAGCCACCCACAGAGTTAGTAAGTCGCATCATGAAATATGACATGGCTATAAATGAAATTACAAAAGAATCACTTCCAAAGGCTTCACCTTGAAACCTTAACTTCTACATGGAGAGCACACCATTTATTACCACTGCTGCTGGGAAAGGGAGCTGTCAGTGTAATGCAGAGAAGACAGGCAGACTAAGGAGCAGAAAATGATAAGATTTATGATGGGAATAAAACTGTGAGCAAATTGCTTCTTGTTAAATGTGGGTGTTGGGCCCATTGTCAAAGCAGTTTACTCCAGGAAGGCACAATGGTCTTGCTAGAAAATTCTCTTTGCTGGTGTGTACCTCTGTTTAGCTCTTTGTAGGATGGCATGTCAAATGGTCTGATAAAGAATTGATGAGTGGGAAGATACTTTATTACTCTTTAGGTTCCTTGATCCAACCATCCCTTTACCAATTTTCTCATGACTTCTCCACTCAGGTGACTTTTAAAATGGTGGTGATAGTCAAGGCTATTTCACAGCTGTTCCACAGTTATCTCCTACTGACCAATCTGTGATAGCCCCCTGGAGGATGCTTTCTAGTTAATATTCAACAGAGCTCTGTTGAAGGCTTCTTATGGGTAAGGTCCTGGACTGGAGACACAGTGATGAACAAGAGAGATCTGATCTTTTCCTTCAAGAGATTTACCTGAGTTTGACCTCTGGATCTTATGTCTGGAAGAATGTGCAAGTTAACTTAGCACCAACAACTTGAGGTCCCGTATGAACCCCTCTCCTCTTCTTATTTTTGGGAAAGTTAAAGTTCAAGGTTTGGAGATCTTAGGGTTCTCTTCTGGATTGTCAACTATGTCTGTCACCTACAAGCTCTCTAATGTAGGGCAAATGACACAAACTAACTAGACCAGCACTGTCTAATAAATTTTCCACATTGATGGAAATGTTCTGTATCTGCACTGTGCAATGCAGTAAGTGGTGGCCACAGGTGGCTATTAAGCACTTGCAATGTGGTCAGGTGGAATTGGGACAAGCTGCATGTGGAAAACATACAATGAATTTCAAAGCTTTAGTACCTTCAAATAATGCAAAATGTGTCAGTAATAATTTTTATGTTGATTTCATGTTAAAAGTACGATCATTTGGACATACTGAGTTAAGTTAAAAATGCTATTAGAATTAACTTCAGCTATTTTTTAAATTTAATTCATTCATTAATTTATTTTTTTTTGTTATTGCAGTTTGGCTAGGGCCAGGTTCGAACCCACCACCCTCAGTATATGGGGCTAGCACCCTACTCACTGAGCCACAGGTGCTGCCTTACTGAAGTAAGGCAGTTTTATTTTACTTTTTAAATGTGCTTCTAGAAAATTTTAAATTACATAGATGCTTTGCAATGTATTTCTGTTGGACAGCATTGTTCTAAACCTTAATTTTCTTATCTAGAAAATTCGAGTGATAGGAGACTGGCAAGGTGCTTTCATTTCAAAAATGTTGTGATTTACTCCCACCCCTTGCCTGACCTTTTCTGAGTTGGTTACCCAGAAGTGTGAGCTATGGTCAAGGTGTTGTTGGGACCCCACGCAGTTCCCCTCAGCCTGTACCAGTCTAGGACCTGCTGAAAACATCCTACTTCAAGTATTTACAGCTCTCTTCCTTAGGGTTCTCCATCAGCCTGCAGGAGGGGAGGCCAGCAATGCTTCTGGAACCATGACAGATGGGAATTGAAGGATAAACACCCCCGTTTCCATGCCCCTCGGGTGGCACACTCTAAGGCGTCTTGTATACAGTTTCTCAGAGGTCCTCCCTGGGATTGAACCTCAGCCACCCACAGTGACACCCTGCCCAAAAATACTCCCTTGACTGCCTTCCTTCCCTTCCCTGTCTCACTTTCCCATCCCCCTGCAAGTGAATTCTTGGGATCTCCTCATAAATAAACTACTGCACTCTCATTCTTTTCTCAGGGTCTGCGTCTGGGTGAACTGAACCCAAAATAGTCAATTACTAGCCTTGTAAAGGCATGGTCCCAGGGGCCTTTGAATGGCTTCTCTTGTTTCATGAGTTCATCAGGATCTCTGGAACATTAACCAACAAGTAGATGGTTCATGTCGTTCCCGAGTTTGTCCCGTCCCACAGAACTGCAGACATAATTACTTGGCACTCTCTCCTAGCCCTCCCAAACACACTACTTCACATGAATTGGTACTTTCAGCTACATTTTGCTTGCATTAATGACTTCTATTTCAATACTATTTTCCAACCTCAATTTTCATCAGACTGAGCTCCTGGTTTCATTTTCTCTTAATTGCAATAAGATGCCACAAGACCTCTTAAACATGATGGGTCCTGGGTGGGTGTAAATTGTTTGCTGCTGTTGAGGACACCCTGGGAGAGAATCTTCTGGGATCTGTCAGGAAATTGTACCAGATGTCAGAAATCCAGTGCCAACAAAATAAAAAATAAGCTCCAGTTACCAAACTGATCAGAGTCTATTAGTTCAGAAGTAAGAGCGCCTTCAGGATGAGCAAGATATGCAATCTCTGGAAGTGGTCCAGTTATTCAGCAAATATATGGTTTAGGAGTATTCTGGAAGCTAGAAGATGAATTGTGGCCATTTAAGGCATCATTTCCTCATGTGGCATCAGGGATTAGAATCCTAGAAGAGCAGGAAGGGATCTCGAGAATTCTCATATCCACTCTTCACTCCCTAATTTTATGGGTGGGGAAAACTGAAGCTCGGAGAGGTGGAATGATGGGTCTGTAGACACACAGATAATGAGCTGAAACTAAAACCAAGTTTAGTCCTTTTCTCACAACCATAAAGCATTACCCCCAGTCTTTGTACAGAAAGCCAGTGACTCCAGACCAACAAGTATTGATTCCATCTCTACCACCAGCAAGGACTGGAGAGTAAAGACAACCCAGGGAAAGGCCAAAGCCATCTCAAAGCTGTCTCTTAGCAGGTAGGATGATGGAAACCACATTTGGTGGTTCCTCTGGGATGGAGGGAGTTACCCAGGGTCTAGCTAGAGGGCTGTTAAGTGAAATACTCTGCACTAAAATGGAATCCAACATGCTGAAACAGCATGCAAACTGGAAGATATTTCTGGCACCCCCTTATGATGTTGGGCTCTACGCTAGGACCCCAGGGGTCTGAATCAGCTGTAGACTTGGGCTCTCCTCTAAAGCTGCTTCCAAGTGAAAGAGTGGGGACAAGGCAGACCATAAACTAATTCAAAATGTATAAAAGTGATTACCAAATTTCTTTCACCAAACATTTGGTTGAAGTCTGGCATGTGTCAAACACCTCCTCCTATCCCTGGAATTCTCTAATAATTCCATGAATATGAATTGCATCTTGTCACAACACTCTTATAAGACCTTTAGCTTAGAGGCCATATTTTTATTCATTCATTTACTCATTTGCACATTTATTTAAGAAATTTGAGTGCCTACTATGAATCACTAGGGATGGGAGGGGGTGCAACAGGGTGGGACAAAAGTTATCTCAAACCATCCAGTGGCTTCTTCCCATCTTACTCAGAATACAAGTCCAAGTCCACACAGTCATCTGTAAGGTTTGTCATGATTGCAAAATTCACACTTTTCCTCTGGTATCTCAGTATGGATATAGTTTCTGGTTGGAGGTAGGGAAGGCTGCCACATGGGATGGCTAGTTTCATTCAGTTACTTTAATTAATTTATTTATGCATTAATTTGTTCAACATACATTTATTGGTTATTACGTTCACATTAGAGCCTGTGCTGAACACGGTGTTCTTGGTGGAAAATGCTGTATGCTGGTTCTTATAGAGAGGAACTCTAAAGAGAGGAACTCAAGGTCGGCAAATGCCTAAATAATAACACATTGTGATGCACTCTGAAGAAAAAATAATGCATGAGGAAAAGCATATTGGCAAAAGCCTAATTTATATTAAGGGTCAGCGAAGGCAGAAGTAGCCTTTAAATTAAGGCAATTACGAGGGAGATTAGACAGCCAGGGGAAGAGAGGGAGGTTTTCAGGCAGATGGAATAGATTGTTGGGGAGGTTATGAAACTGGTGCACTGATAGTGCTCCAGCTTACCCTTGAGCTTTGGACATATGTTGCCTCAAGCATCACTGTGGACCACTATGACCTCAGAATATCAGCTGAGGCAGGTGTGTGGAAGGGAAAAGGTTAAAATATAAGGAGAGTCTCTCAAGGTACAATCTCCTCAACACACAAGAGTTCAGGGAGGTTATAGAGAATGAGTGCATGAGGCTGCCTCCCCCAGACACACACGTGTGTAAGCATACACACACATAACCTCAAACTTGGACACACTTGGATGGCAAGAAGTCAGACTCACTCTTGATTCTCTTTGATTTCTTCTTGGGCTTCTCTTTATTTCATCAAGGTTTGACCTTTGTTGTATATATATTGAACTTTAGAAGGCTCTCACACTTGTTAGTTGAACTTTAAGTACCGGAAACTGTGTTTTCCTTGTTTATAATATGGGTATACTATAATTGACCTATTTTCTCACAAGTGTTATGCAAAAGTTTTAGAACACGTGAAGTATTGTCAAAGTACATTAATTTTTTTTTTTTTTTTTTTGAGACAGAGTCTCACTATGTCACCCTCGGTAGAGTGCCATGGCATCATAGCTCACAGCAACCTCAAACTCTTGGGCTTAAGCAATTCTTTTGTCTCAGCCTTCCAAGTAGTTGAGACTACAGGCACCCGCCACAATGCCTGGCTATTTTTTGGTTGTAGTTGTCATTGATGTTTGGCAGGCCCAGGCTGGATTCGAACCCTCCAGCTGTGGTGTATGTGGCTGGCACCCTATCCACTGTGCTACAGGTGCCGAGCCAAAAAATTTTTTTTAAATAGATTTATTTTTGAGAGCACTTTTAGGGTCACAGCAAAATTGGATGGAAAGTACAGAGATTTCCCAGTAACCACTACCCCCACATATACATAGCTTCCCTCATTATCAACATCCCCTGCCAGAGTGGTACTTAGTTACAATTGGTACACCTACGTTGACACATCATTATTACCCAAAGACCATAGTTTCCATTACAGTTCACTCTTCACCTTGTCCATTCTATGGGATTTGAGCATTATAAAAATATAGTAGTAATAATTGTGCTGGTTATTCTTCAACATTTCCACCTCGAGATGCATTCTTAACCCTTCTTTGCCCTGCTCTGTGCCAAAAGAGTCAGATTACATCACCCAGGCTCGCCTGCCAGTTGACTTCTGATTGGATTAAGCCAATGGTAGGGCCTCGCAGGTGATCAGAAAGCAAGAAGAGAGAAGGTTGGGGGACATTTCTTCCTGTTTCCTTCCTGTTTCAGCACTCTATTTCTGTCAAGAGCTACGTCCCTCCCACTTATGACAATAGATTTTTATAGATGGCTCATTATCCATGACCTAAGGTCTCACTGGGATCCAGTGACACTGTTTCTTTCCCATCCCCTTCAACACAGGAGAGGTACTGGTTCTTGGTGCTTTAATATCCTTTGGTTGTTCTCTTAACCTGCCCATGGAGTAATCCCTTCATTTGCATCTCTTCATTTGAACCATCTGGGCTGAGCTGCTTCTTGTTGGAACCCCGATTCATATAAACATAACAACAGCAGCAGTAATAACTTGACAACAGCTTTGTTGAGTGCTTACAATGTGCCAGGTGCTATGCTAATCCATTCAAAAGCATTGGCTGTTATAAATGATAATGTTCAAAGAAAGTACAATCATGACTTTCATACAGATGTAAGGTGAACACGTTCCAGTTCAGAGGAACATGTCTGGCCAAACTTTAGACATGCTCCTTTGAACCATCTTTTTGACCAGGCCTCATTTGTTGACATTGTTTTCAACCTGGCTAGCCCAGTTTTAGCAAGAATCCCCCCACCCTTGATATCGGACTACCCTTGATATCTGACCAAATTAATCATCCCCTACCCTTGATAGCTGATCACCTTGGCCTATTTTCAGCAAGAATCCTGTTAAGTAGGTTTAGAAAGAATCCCCCTATCCTTGATGTCTTCTCTTAGTAATTTTTCATCTACTGATCCTCCCTCTATTTATTGGCTATACATGCCCACCTGTCTTTGCTGTATTCGAAGTTGAACCTGACTTCTATCCTCTAAAGTCTTCCTTACCATTTAAAGAAGTGTCAGAATAATTTTTCTTTAACAGTTAAAGAAACAACAGTGGCCATGATTCCAGTGGGATTAGAGTCATCACTGAATCCCTGTGCCTTTTCCCAGGAACTCAAGTCAAGACCAAAGATTCATTAGTAGGCCCATCACCTGAGCCAGTCCTCTGGGATGGCAGTTCACTGAGGCAGGGTAAGTACTGATTTTCATTCTTAAGGTTCTGAATATACTCTCTAAAGCTAGTATAGAATCACAGGCTTTATTATTTGAAAGATGAACTTCAGCTGGAAGTTCTTCCTAGATCCACTTTTTTTAAATAATTTTTTTTCTTTTTCAGGTTAATCTGAGGATACAAACAACTAGGTTACAATATTTGCATTTGTTAGGTAGAATCCCTTTTATAGTTGTGTCCTACACCCAAAAGATGTGCCATGTACCTTACATTGTACCCATTAAATGGGAGCACACCAATCTCCTGTCTCATTCCCCCCCAACTTGAATTGAATTTTTCTCTTATGTGGGTGTGTATTAGATCATCTACTGGCTTCATATTAGTATTGAGTACATTGGATATTTGCTTTTCCATTCTTGTGATACTTTACTAAGAAGAATGAATGTGCTTCAACTCCATCCAGGTTAATACAAAAGATGTTAAGTCACCATCTTTTTAATGGCTAAATAATATTCCACAGTGTACATATACCTCAGCTTGTTAATCCTTTCCTGGGTTGATGGGCATTTAGATTGTTTCCATATCTTGGCAATTGTAAATTGCCTAGCTCCTTATTTTAGTAAGAATTTACTTCCTGATTCCCAGGCCAGAAAAGTTTTTCCTGGATCCTTGTTTCAAGTGGAGATTCACTTTCTGACTATTGAGGCTAAAAGTCCTTATTCCTAGCTCTTTCTTTCAAGTGGGAATTTATTCTCTGTTCCTGTGCTGGATTTTTTTGGTGGCTCTTTGTGAGATCTTTTTGTTCTTTCTATTTGATCTTGGTTCTCCCATAGGAACTTCTTAGTCAACTGAAAACCTTCTTCTCTAATCTCTACTGACTATATGTTGCACCACTATAGTGCTCATTCTGCCCACTTTCTTTCTTGTTGGCCTGATTGTTACTAAGGATAATTTGGAACTTCGATGGCTTTCCTGAACTAGCTTCTCTAATATCTCCCCCTTCCCAAGCCCTCTGTTTCTCTTTCTGCCTTCTACCACCTTAGACCTTCCCTTGAGCCCTTTCATATGTCTCCCTTCAAGCCCTTATCTCTTCCATCCCTCTCTTCATTTCCTTGCCAGACTTTTCCATTCCCACGCCAGACCCTCAACTCTTTATTATTTCTTGAAGTTAGGCCTCCTGCCCCCTCATAAAGTCTCAAAGGACTCAGGGACTCCCAATGGGAACTACCTGAGGCTAAAAACCAAAAAGGGCTAATTGGAAACAGACTGGATATTTTATCCACTCAAACTTTGGAAACACCCAGACAGCCACTTGGTATTTCCAAAAGGTTCCTCACTGAAAATTTAGTCTGCGGCCTCTGTAATATTACATATCAGGGCAAAAGAAACTCTTAAAATTCTTCTCTGTAAATATTGGCAAAAAGCATTAGCCTCATATTGAGCAGGTAACTCAACTTGTTCCATCTGCCAGAAACACAATTCAGATAAAAATATAAAGTGGAGCAAAGTCATGAGTCAACTATTTATATCAGTTAGTTAGTTTTAATTTACTGTGTTTACCTGACTCATGGTCAAAATTTTAGAATGGTAGCTATAAGGCTTCTATTTGTGTCTGTTGGTATGTTCATAGATGTATGTAAATATGTTATATATATATATATGTGATAATTTTCAACCTCCAGATGGTATTACTAAATTAATTCATAAAATCCTGCAAAGAAGTGCAATTCAAATTAGCTTAAATATAAATAAGCACATATATAAATTAAATTTCCTAGAATTCCAAGAAACATAGAACTAACCCAAATGTTTTTCAGGTAGGCATTCACATAGGCAATGTCACTTCCTGGCTGGCCCTAGGAACCTCAGGGCATTTTAAGGGCCTTGAGAGGAAAGGAATTCACCCAAATCTGTAGGTATCACAAGTGAAGTCTGGGACAAGTACTTAGCTTGGTTTCCCAGTCTCAAGAGGTTTTAAAAAATCTAATCTGAGATTCCTTATAAGAAGTTTTAGCAAAACAAACATTAATAGTTCTATGCAGTCAAGTATCATTCTTGCTGCATTTGTATAAATAATGAGGCCAAATCTAAGGAAACCAGACCTCTTTTGTAAATAACCTTATTTTGGTTATTTTTAAAAATTTCATAATGTTGCAGGGGAACATATTACAAATGTTTTGTACAGTTTGTGTCAAGGTTACAATTGTGTCTATCCCCCAGATGGTGTGCACTGTGCCCAGTAGGTGTGAATTTACTGGTTCACATCCCCTCCCCCCTTCCACCTGCTTGATTTCCATTGCTTTTTACTACTGTATGTACACATGTGTATTTATCATTTAGTTCCAATTTAAAAGCGAGCACATCTGGTGTTTGATTTTCCCTTCTTGTGATAACTTCACTTGGGAGGATGGTCTCCAGTTCCATCCATTTATTATGGCTAATGCTCCATGGTACGCATATACTACATTTTATTAATCCACTCATGTATTGATGGGCACTTGGGTTGTTTCCACATCTTTGTGATTGTGAACTGTGCTTCAATAAACATTTGAATGCAAGTGGTTTTTTTTTTTTTTTTTTTTAATAGAATGATTTTTTTTCCTTTCGTTTGCTGGATCAAATGGTAGGATTACTTACAGTTCTTTGAGATATCTCCATACATCTTTCCAAAAAGGTTGTACTAGTTTGCAGTCCCACCAACAAAAGAGGCTCTGTGTCCACACCAGCCTCTGTTGTTTGGGGACTTTTGGATAAAAGCCATTCTCATTGGAGTTAGGTGATATCTCATTATGGTTTTGGTTGACATTTCCCTGATTAAAGACCATGAGCGTTTTTAATATGTTTATTGGCCATCAATCTATCTTCTTTTCAAAAGCTTCTGTTCATGTATTTTGCCCACTTTTTAACGGAGTTATTTGATTTCTTCTTGCTTATTTGTATGAGTTCTTCGTAGATTCTGGTTATTAGCCCTTTATCAGATATATAGCATGCAGATACTTTCTCCCATTCTGTAGGTTGTCTATTTACTCTATTGATTGTTTCCTTGGCTGTGCAGAAGCTTTTTAATTTGATCAAGTCCCATTAATTAATTTCTCTTGTTGCTGTAATTGCCTTTAGGGTTTAAATCCTAGACTTAGGTTTAAATCCATTACCCATCATGAATTAATTTTTGTGACTGGTGGCCAGGCACGGTGTCTTACTCCTATAATCCTAGCACTTTGGGAGGCTGAGGTGAGAGGATTGCTTGAGATCAGGAGTTCAAGACCAGCTTGAGCAAGGGCAAGACCTTGTCTCTATTAAAAATAGGAAAATTAGCTGGATGTCATGGCAGGCACCTGTAGTCTTGGCTACTTGGGAGGCTAAGGCAGGAGGATCACTTGAACCTGGAAGTATGGGGTTGCTGTGAGCTAGCCTGATGCCACTGCACTCTCGGTTAGGGTGACAGAGCAAGGCTTTGTCTCAGAAAAAAAAAAAAATTTTTTTTTTGTAAGTGGTGAGAGATGTGGATCCTGTTTCAGTCTCCTACTTGTGGCTATCCAATTTTCCTAGCATCATTTATGGAATAGGGATTCTTTTCCCCATTGTATATTTTTGTCTACTTTGCCAAAGGTCAGGTGACATTGTGAGGATGGTTTAATATCTGGATTCTCTGTTCTGATCCATTGGTATATGTCTCTGTTCTTATGCCAGTACCATGCTGTTTTGGTTGCTATAGTCTTGTAGTATAGCTTGAAGCCTGGTCAGGTGATGCCTCCCAATTTATTCTTTTTGCTTAAGGTTGCTTTGGCTATTTGGGCTTTGTTGTTGTTATTATTCCATTTGAAGTATAAAATTATTTTGGTTACTTTTAAGCAAAAAGAGCAGTGACTATGGAGAGAAATTGTATATTTCAGTGGAAAATTATAGCACACCCTTGTAGGTTATCAGATTCTAATCCTGTTCATTGTCTTTGAGGCCTTGTCATCTACCGGTAAATTGGGTTGGCTCCTGCCATCTTGCACATTTTGTTAGTCCTTGCCAAGTTCTCAATTCTTCTAGTTTCCTCCAATATCTGATACAACTCTCCAAATTAACATTTCCAATTTTTCTCCCACCCTTTTGACTTGACACCACTGAGAGCTAAAACCCAACTGCCAGGATCCTTATTGGGACTCTAAGTTGTCTGTCGCTGATTTTCCCCCTGAGATCTAAAGAAGCCCAGAAAACTGAAGGTGGACAGTGGTCAACCTTTACGCCTAGAGCTGCTGCTGTGTGAGCCACTCAGATGCTTCAAGCCCAACATCTAGACATCTTTTTGGGTGGATGCCCAAGTACCAAATCTAACAGGATCCAGCTGGTCCTTAATGAACAAAAGGCAATGAAATGAAAAACGGATTTATATTGTTGAAGGCAAAGAAAAATGTGTCTTCTTTTAGCAAAAATCTTACTAAGTGACTTTAGTGAGAAATCCCCCACTCTTGTATCTGATCACCCTGGCCTGCCTTCAGCAAGAATCCTGTTAAATAGATTTAGCAAGAATTCCCCCTACCCTTGACATCTCCTCTTAGTAATTTTTCATTCACTGATCTTCCCTTACTCTACTTATTGGATATAATTCTCTTGCTGTCTTTGTTGTATTCAGAGTTGAACCTGCCCTCTTTCCCCTATTGTGATAGTCTTCATAATCATTCTGAATAAAGTCTTCCTTACCATTTTATTCTTACATTTGAATGTCAGAATAATGTTTTTCTTAACAATGATAAAGATTTAACTCCTTGATAAGAGTACTGGTAAGATGTTACAACCAGTTGAAGGGAAAATCCAAAGGACAGACACATTTGTAGCTCAGGAACAGTGACATTAATATGCAAATGAGGGCAAAGCTGGTCTCTTTCACCATGGGGGAGGGAAGTCATTTGACTGTCTACTAGACAGAATTTTCATGTCTATGGACACAAATTATTTTGCAAATGCAGAGTTGTAAAGGAGTCCAATGCCTGTTTTTGTAAATAAAGTTTTATTGGAACACATTCATTTGTGTATTTTCTGTGGCTGCTTTCATTGAGTTGAGTAACTGAAGCATTGGCCATGTACCTCACAAAGCCTGAAATACTTAACTAGTTGGCCCTTTATAGAATTTTCCTATATCTCTACTCTGAATATAGCATAGTTTTCCATTGAAGTATAAATTCCTACCGCTGATAAGAAATGTACCACTATTAGCTCTACTTTACAAATAAGGGCTCTTATTTTTCCCTACCACTGATAAGAAATGTACCACTATTAGCTCTATTTTACAAATAAGGACTCTTTTTTTTTTTTTTTTTTTTTTGTACAGACAGAGTCTCACTTTATCGCCCCCGGTAGAGTGCTGTGGCATCACACAGCTCACAGCAACCTCCAACTCCTGGGCTCAGGCGATTCTCTTGCTTCAGCCTCCTACAAATAAGGACTCTAAGACCAGTAAGTGGCAGAACCAGAACCCAGATTCATCTGATTCTATCATTAATGCCTTCATCAGTGAGCAATTTAGCTAGCCCTAGTAATCCTGAGGCTAACACACACCAGGCATTGCAACTCTTAAGAAATTGTTTCATCTTTAGGAGAGAAAGTGCACGTATGTGTGTGTGGGAGTAGGGGGTTTAGGAAAGGAGTAATTGCTCTCATACCTATCCAGACTAATCTTACTTTCAGTCCTCGATATAAAAGTACTTTTAAAAAGCAAATGAATTGGGTGGCGCCTGTGGCTCAAAGGGGTAGGGCACCGGTCCCATATACCATAGGTGGCAGGTTCAAACCCAGCCCCGGCCAAAAGCCACACACACACACACACACACACACACACACACACGAAAAGCAAATGAATTAAACTTCAGCACATTTGTACAAGGCAGGGCACTTGTTGTACATCATCAAACAAGGGATAGAGCCAGAAACTGAAAATCATTTCAATTGGTAGCATTTTTCTTTTGAAGCTTTGCTCTTTCTGAATTTATCCAGTGCCACAGTCCTCTCTGTAGTGCAGGTTAACTTTGGTTGTAGCTTTTATAGTCAACCCTTTCCTCCTCCCCGTTGATTACATTTTCTTCTGTTTTAAAGACATTGACAACGAAGTGCTAGTCTCTGAAAAGCAATATGTGGGTTAATTAGCATTAAAAAGTCTTTTCTTGTAGTCAGTATTTAAAATGTCTAAATACCACCCTCTCCCTTCATCTCTCCCTCATTTTTTGAATGGGAAAAGTGAGATGAAACACTCCAGTGATAAGGGATTGTCTGTCTGAGATGAAGCCCAGCCTAGCCCATTCCCCAGTCAGATTTGGAAATCATGTCTTTAGTATAAGGTTACATGGGAAATCTTCGTCAAATCTTTTTTTTTGGGGGGGTGGTGGTGGTGACACACTCATTAATAATATTTCTCAGCATATCACTAAAAGTCACAAGACACAGTGGGTGCATTTCAATGACTGAACTGCTGTGGAGAAAATGAATGGATTGTTAATAGGATCGCTCTCGAATAATAGCTAAATTATTAAACTATAATGTGGCGGGTGTCACTTCCTTAGTGTGGCAAATTACATTTGAAGGTGCCAGTATGAACGTCTCGGAAATATTACATTGCATAGCTCTTTGGAGCGATTTAAAACTTTTCTGTAGCCCCTCTCCTTTAACAGAGCTCATGTTTATTTTCATTTTTTAGACTTTTATTAGTAGAGAATGTAGCAGATAGTACCAGTTTTCTGACATATCCCCTTCATATCCACCTCTATGCCAAAAACTCTTTATTGCAAAAATCTGGGATCCTTTTCCAGGGGATTTTTTTCCAGTTCTAGAAGCATGTAGGCCTGTCCTCAGGGCAAGCCCAAAGTGCTAAAGAACTAATCCCTCTGAAAGCTGCCCTCATCTAATTATGGATGTGAGTTGGTGGATCAGTGTCCAGCTTCCTCACTCCTTGGTTGGAGTGACTATGAGGTTGGGATACTGGCAACAGTGGGTTCTGAGAGTACCCCAGCAGGACTGGGTTCCAGTGCCCCAGTGTTTGATAATATTCCTTATATTCAGTGTCCTCTCTTTCTGTCTCACTCCCACTACTGGTGTTCCCAAAGGAATGACTTAAACTCAGATCCTTTCATTAGGTTCTGCATCTAGGGTAACCCACATCAGGACAAAGTGAGTTAAAGAGTTTTCTCCTCCAATGATCATGCAGCAGAGGAAATACTATAATTCCCTTTCATAGAACAACCCTGCTGTCTCAGTCAGTTCATGCTGCTATAACAGAATACTATAGACTAGGTGTCTGGAACTGCAGATATTTTTCTCTCACAGTCCTGGAGGCTTTGAATTCTAAGATTAAAATGCTGGCAGGTTCAGTGTCGGGTGATGGCCTTTCTCCTTTATAGACAGTGGTCTTCTTGCTGAGTCCTCACATGGTATCAGGAGTGAGGGAGCTCTCTGGGGTCATTTTTATAAGGGCACTAATTCCATTCATCAGGGCTCCATCCACATAACATAAAGCCATCCTTAATACCATCATCTTGAAGGTTAGAATTTCAATATACGAATTTGGGGAGGACACAAACATTCAGTCTATAACATTTCCCAGGTCCCTTGCTTCTATAGGAGGGCAGCATGGTGCAATGGGAAAGCCATGACCTGGGGGTTTGATTCAACCTGGAGTTCAAATCCTGCCTTTGTCACTGACTTATTGTTTGACCTGTGTGACCTCACTCAAGCTGTCTTGCCTCAGTGAACTTCAAGGTCCCTACTTGTAAAAGAGGGATAATGATACCTCTATCCAGAATTGTTAAACGAATTAACTACATAATATCTGCCAACAGCTCAGTCCAGTGCTTTGCATATGGTAGTGACTCCATAGATGTCAGTTTCTTGACCTCCAATAGGTTGCTCCTCAGTCACTGCTGGTAGAATGTAATGTTGTTGTCCTTGTAGCATTTCTCATGGAAGAATAAAGCAAACCAATATCCAGAGTGAGACTATATCATGATTCCAGGTTTCACAAGATTATAAAACAGTAGAAAATATAACTATAAAGAAAATCTTGTCTAGCTAAAAAATTTTTCCAGCCCATACTTTAATTATTTAAAAATATTCTAACATTATAGAACTAAACTAAATGTTACATTAATATTCCACTCTCACAGTTCTATGACAAAAAATTTATGAGCAAAAATCTATAAAATAAAACAAAACGAGGAGAGGCTTATAGAACTAAATATGGAGCTCAGCACTAATAGCTGAATGGAGAAAAGAATTCAAATAATTTAAAAATCATGAGTGGATGATAAATCATAAATAAAATGAAAATTTACAGACTATTGAAAACCTGGAATTGCTGACTGTTCAGAAACTACACAGATGGATTTGGGGCTAGTGAACAGCCGAAAAGGATTATGGGTGAATCTCTATTGTTCTATCAGCTCTCCATGCCACTTATCTCTGGGGAAAGCCTGACAGATATTGAACAAGGATAATGCTGGTAGCAGATTCAATGATTGTAACCTGCGTATCAGTAGACCCTTCCATCAGGTTTGCAATTTTGATATAAGCACCAGATATCTGGTGGCCCTTATTGATTTTGACACCCTGAGGCCCCTTTATGAAGCCAATGAAAATGTGTGGCATGGTGAATTTTTGAGTAGTCTTAGAAGATGTATCCAAACTGCCCAATAGCCTTTCACCTCTAGAGAATGGATGCAATGCCCCTGAATCAGGTGTTGTCATGAATCATAGAAAAACAAGACTTGCATTGCCAAATGAGGCAGCTTGGTCATTTGAAGTTTTAGAATGACATGCTGCTGTCTTTGAATGGTATAGATTTCTCTAGAGGTGGATCTCTTCAGTTCAAGTCAAGGCACAACTCACACCGTTTTGCTTGGGCTGCACCTATCCTGACCACCTTCAAAGATGGATGGAGAGCTAGATGGTTTTTGGGAATGGGGTGGGGGTGGGGGGGC
>CAUYPK010138862.1:0-13697 GCA_963574355.1 Loris lydekkerianus
CAGTGCACAGAGGGGTGGCGGCGTGAACGGGAGCCCGTGCACAGAGGGGTGGCCGCGTGAACGGGAGCCCGTGCACAGAGGGGTGGCCGTGTGTACGGGAGCCCGTGCACAGAGGGGTGGCCTAGTGAATGGGAGCCCATGCACAGAGGGGTGGCCGCATGAAGAGGACACAGGAGGGTGGCTGTCAGTTAGCCAAAGACAGAGGAAATCTACCCCACTGGAATTCTGATCTTGGATTTTCAGCCTCCAGAACCATGAAAAAATTAATTTCTGTTATTTAACTTACCCAGTGTGTGGTATTTTATTACAGAAGCTTGAGAAAACCAACATAAATGCTGTTATCGTCTCTATTTTATAAATTCTAGAAAAGGTCACATGATCTAGCATGTACTGGAGCTGACACTAAAACGCTGCCTGAGTTTACCAGCTGTGCTCTTCTGTGTCATTCTATAGCACCTTCTGGCACTCAGGTAGGACCAGTTTACACTGATGTAACTGTTAGATTATCCCAGCATCTGTGCTAGGAACTTCGTGTGCCTCATCAAACCTGGTTGCTGATATACTTAAAAAAACATTTATGAGACTTTGTCATTCGTATTTCTTGTCCCTGAACACTGTACCCTTTAGAGTTCTTTTTTTTTTTTTTTTGTCTGAATCCTGTCCATTCTAAATTCTTTCTTTTTTTTATTAAATTATAGCTGTGTACATTGATGCAATCATGGGGTACAATGTGCTAGCTTTATGTACAGTTCTTTTAATTATCTTCTTTTCATCCATCTTTCCCCACCCTGTATCTAAGAGAAAGTCTTTTCGTCCTAGTTCGCCAGTAACTCTCAAATGGTAAATTTTCTGTGACCTTTTAAGACAAGTCCAAGCCCAAACCAGGCAGCCACTTGCGAACAGTGGGTGAGTTCCCAGCACCGAGGGCCCATTCAACGCCTGCTTTTGCATGTCACCCAGCGATGCTGTCTCCATTACACCTGTGTCCCATAGTTACATCCCTAGATATACAGTTTGTTAACATCTTGTCACCCTCTGAATTGTCCATGCAGTTGACATGTGGACTCAGGATAATCAGGGTTAAATGGTCCGGGAGGGTGGGGAGCGGAAGTCTGTGAAAATAAATAGGCTGTGCCCTGAGAGTGGAATGATGAAATAATTGGGAAGTGACAGTACTGTCCCTCGGAACACCAGGAGGCTGAAATCTACTGAACTTGGCCAGTGTGGTAAAGCAATGTAAAGACAAAGCCCAGATTTCTTCTATAGAGGAAAAAAAACAAAATTTTTTATAGAATTTTTATATTTTTTGGCAAAATACCTAACATATGATAGTGTGACTTGCTTTATGTCTTTCTTCTCAACTGTGTGAAAATCTGTGCAAAATTCCTCTCCAGCTTTTTAGCAATAAGAACCTGTGAAATCTCACACAGCCCACTGCCCGGTTCCCCCACCCACTTGCTAGCAGGCTGGGCGTTTTGCCTCCTGCCTCGGGGCCTTTGCACCTGCTCCTCTATCTGCCTTCAGTGCCCTTTTTTCTAGAACCTCCAGGGCTCAGTTCTTTTCCTCTTTTAAGATTTTGCTTAAATATAGTTTTCTCAGTTTTCTGATTACCCTGTTGGAAATTGCAACCCTCTAGGAAATCTTCTTCTTTTCCCCAAGCTTTATATTTGTCCTTAACATCTATCACCTTATATCACTTGTAACCCACCCATTTATTTTGTTTATTGTTTTCTTTTCTCTGCAATTTTCAGAAGGACACCTCCTACCCCACAATGTGCACTTTAACATATCCTCAAAGCCCAGGAGAGTGTCTGGCACATAATACATTCTCATTATTCATTTCATAGATGAATGAATAAATGATGTAGGCAAGATCTTTGTATGCATATCTTTTTGCCTGCTATAAATCTAGTCAACTTTTAATTTATTAAATAAGGTTCAACTATGTAACTTACTTTCTTGAGTATCAGAAGGTTCCTTACCCTTTTAAACCTATAAATTAACCACATTTTTCATAGATTATTAAATCATTCTGGTGATTTTAGTGGTTGGCCTCTGATGCCTTATGACGGAAGCCTTTTCTATGCTTGGTCCGGAAGCCTTTGCAATGCTCCTAAGCCACACTCTATAGGTGGTTTCCATGACTGTATGAGCATCACCAACAAAAACATTCTAACATGTATATTAACAGATTATCAAATTTATGGAATGGAATTTTAAAAAGAGGAAAAATAAAAGGATACAAAATAGTAATAACACCTAACCTCCCTCCCTTCATAAATATTACCACTGAGTGTACATGTACCCCCTACATAATTGCAAGTGCTCTGTTTCTTCACATCATTTCCAGCTCCTTTCTGCCCTGCTCAAGAATGCTTCACAATACCCCAAACCTAACCTTGATGCTGGAGAGGCTGCAGGACCTGTGGCTGCCCGCCCAGAGGCAGGCCTCTTTGTTGGTCTCTCCCATTCACCTTTTGGCAATTTGTCTTAGAAAGGAGACATCATTGTTCATTATGGAGAATTTTATAGACCTAAGGCATAAATAAGTAAAGAAAAATCCCCCAATCATCTATAATTCCACAATAGATTAAGGACATGTTATCCTTTGGAAAAAATTGGTGTTTACTTCTAGAAATCTATTTATGCATTTTCATTGAGACGTGTACATCTTCCCAGAATTGAGGCCGTATTACGTACACGGTTTGTAATCTGCTTCCCTTTGTGTAATAATAACTGCAAGCGTTTCAGAGACAGTTAATCTTCCTACTGAGTGCCTATCGTTTTTCACCCTCCCCAACAGAGTTAGCGAGAAGACTGTCACCAACTGATGTTACAGAATAATCCATCTGAATGCTAAATGAAAGCTGAAACATGTCATATTTTCCCTCTTTTATTCATGGTAAATGCTCTTAGTCCTTCCATTTGGCCTCTAGCCGTGATGTTATGTTCATAAAGAATCTTCATCCAGGAAAGAAAAAAAATGACATTTCACTTTCTATTCTCAATTTTTCATAATCCATTATGTTTCTGGCTGTGTCTCACTGCTTTCTCTGACCACCAGGTGACACACAGGCAGGGTGGCCGAGTGGCCTGCGTCTGCGTCCTCACTGCAGGCACTGCCCTATACACAAGACAAACGAGCAAGGAAAGATATTGCCTTGGAGAGGCTGCCACAATAAAATCCCATGCAACAACCTTTTTTCTTCACTCTTATTTGCAAATTTAAGAGTGTATTACAAAATTAAACCACAAGACATTGTTGCACATTCATTTTGTTTATAAGAAAGTAATAGTTGTTACACATCAGATGATGAAAAGATGGGAAGCGAGTTTGACTCTTACATAAAGTCCTCAGGGAGAGAATTTTTACAATCCTTTTAGAGGTATCTTTTAAATTTTAAAATGTGCATAACCACAGATGCAGGATCTCCAGGCACAGGGTGTTATACAGGTACTTAGACCCACATAAACGTATGAGTTGGCAAATAGTAGCAATGTTTGCAAGAGCGAAAAATAAATAAATAAAGCAAACCAAACATTGGTTGACGTGAGTATGCAGAAATAAATTGTGGAAGGGTCTCTCAACAGACTGCCACGCAGCAGTAGAAATGTGCCTGGAATGAGGATAAACATCACAAACATTTGTCACCTGGAAGAAGCCATGGATGTGTTCACTGATTCCTGAAGGGTTAAGGCTTTGCCCACATGAGTGGAGCAAATAGGGCTTGAACCCAAGGTGTCTAATAGAACGTTCTCCTAAGAGAGCAGTTGCTGAAGCAGCACACCTGCCGGTGACTCGACAAGCACAGGAGGAAGGAGAAAGAAGGTAAGTTACCTAAGAGCAGGTTAAGGCTAAAATGGGAGGCAGAGAACAGTCATGGGCTGCCTTCTTTCAGAAGTTTGTCCATGAAGGAAAAGAAACAGGGCCTTAACTGGATGAAGATGTGGTTAGAGAAAGCGTTCTATCTGTGGACAAAGCAGGTACAAATGCACCTGTTCGATTATAAGGACCAGTGGGAAGGAGCATTTGGAAATGACAAAGGGAAAGGAGATGATGTACAGAACAGGTTCTTAAGGAGGTAGGTGGATGGGAGAAAAAGCAGCCTATCACTCCGGGGACAGGGAGGCAGGGAGCCTGGCTGCAGGCCGAGTGGAGAGGTCACGGCGGGGGCAGAGGAGAAGGTACTTTGTTAATTTAATTATTATGCTGCCTTTACATTCAAATGCTAATATAGTCAAGTACTACGAGCCTTGTGACAAAATATTAACTGCAATTCACGTTCCACATTATCCCACTGTGACATCTCTCTCCCCAGACTAACTCTAGTGTAGCTCTCTCCTCTGATATTTATTTAGAAAAATCACTAACCATCCTGTGTCTCTATTTCTGGTAATGAAAATTTGAGTTATTATCTATGTACTTCCAACACAGATGATAATAATGGGCCACACACAAACCAATCTCGCATTCTCCCCTTCCATTACTGACCTAACGTTTTTAAAAACTCTATTCTCTATTTAATTTATGGAAATATAATTACCACCACAATGATGCTGAAAGTCTATGTGTCATTGAATTTCCTGCCTTGTATTTTCTCATCTGTAAAATGGAAATGATGACATTAAACCCAACTTCATAGGATTGTTGGGAATAAGTGTCTATTTATACAAAAGGTCGTAAACAGGCTCTGGCTCGTGATTCAATGAATCTCTGCTATTTTTACTATCAGAAAAGGCAGACTTGAGTTAAATTCTAAATTCCTTGACCTCACACTTAAGCACTATTTTGAACGTGAGGTCAAAATAGTATGCCCCTTTCTTCCTTTTAAAAAACAAATAAATTTAAATTAAAAAAATAATTACTTTGAAATGTTAGAAACAGCCTGGCCTTGCACATAAAGGTCAACGAGACATCCCAAGTGTGACTTGATGAGTCCCTCCATATCCTCCTCAAATTTATTTTATTACCATGACCTTTTCTCCCAGCCTCAGCTGAGTGATTCTCCTGATTTGTTGAATACATTTTGCAGTGATGCTGCGCTTTTGTGAAGAATGAACCCTTTTTGTATGTCAGTACAAATACCAATTTAACGTCAGAATGATTCTGGAGGGAGCTGTGATTATGAGTTTATTTATCAAATAATGAATATTACTCATTAGTCTAGCATTGATTTATTGGGCAGGATAGGATGGATTAGAACTTTGGCGGTAATAGTGCTATCATAGCATATTCTCACCGCAGGGGCATTGAGAGGGTAACTAGAGCTACAGAATGAAACTTTAGCTCTCTTAACAAAATAAACCCTGACACTGTCTTAAATATTCAGCGACATTGTGTTACTTAAATCATTCTCCTTTCTACAATCCACAAATGTTGAATAGGATAGAAAGCCAAGGCTGCACAACATGAACGCCCTCAATGAACGAAGGTGAATGATTCACAAGCCTGCATAACTTTCAGTCCCCAGTCAAGGCACACCTAAGATACTAGGACCAAAAACATAATTTAAAAATGAATGAATAAATAAATAAAATAAAATACCAGGACTACCACTACCATGAAGAACTCTTTCTTTTTGCAGTCATGAGCATTTGAGATCCCCAAAGGATATAAACAATGACACCTTCTCAGAGGTTGCAAGCCTGATCTTTGAGACTATGGAAACCCCCAGTCACTTCTAAGCCGCAAAGAATCGTGATTGTCTTCAATGCCCATCTGTCTAAAATTGTACCTTTTTCAAAATTTTTTATAAAACCATACTGTGTACACTAATGCAATCATGGGGTACAAAGTGCTGGTTTTATATACAATCTGAAATATTTTCGTCAAGCTGGTTACCATAGCCTTCACGAGCCTGCTTAGTTATCGTGTTAAGACATTTATATTCTACACTTAGTAAATTTAACATGTTCCCTTGTCAACCCATGAATGGAGTAATAAAATTGTATTATTTTACTTGTTTGCCCACGTGTTATCGTCTTTTCCCTCTATAATTTAATCTCCACAATGTCAAAAAGGTTGTCTTTTTCACCACTTCGTTCCCACTGCCTAAAAAAGTTTTCAGCATAAAGCAGAGCCCACCGACAATTATAAAATTGTTAAAAGATAAGACAGAGCTCATTTGGTCTGTAGTCTCGTGGGAGACCTGTGTGACTGCACTTAGCTCCAAAGATTCGATTGCTACACAGATCCATGCATGAAAACATACAGAGGAGGCATCAACAGAGGAACGGAAAGCTGTCAGCCTGCAAGCAAGTTATTACCTCTTCGTTAATTCCAAAAGTGGGTCTTTAGGTATCTCATCTTGTTTGTTTTATTTTCAGTGGGCTTTTGGAATTTTGTATTCTATGGCATTAACAACTAGGTAGCAAAAATTTCACAAGTATCTTGAGTCCTTAGTATTTGCAGCAACACATTTCTCATTGTAAAACTTCCTCTTCAATCATAATCTATAGGTACAAGGAATATTCCAACATTTTCCCTAAATATAAATCCAACCAGAGACTCCTTCTCAAGGCAACGACTTGTAAGGCTATCTTTTGAGGTAAAAAGAAAAAAAAATGCAAATGTCAGGACAGGAATTTCCCAAAATAAACACATTTAACCAGGAGAACCACAGGGGAAGGGCTGTCTTTCTCTGAGATACTATGTCCCAGTTCTGAAAGAGAAATGATCCTCCCCCTTAGTCTAAGGACATGTTCTATAAGCAAGAAGACTTTTCTATTCCAAGAGGCATGCATGTGTTTGAAAATTCTCAGCTGTTATCCAGTGAAATTAATCATTTTCACCAAGTTTTAAAATCAAGAGTATTATGGAAATCACGAAATCATACAGAGTTGCAGAATGATCATTGTTTGGGGGTGTGGGGCAAAATAGAACAGGCACAGGAAAACAGGGGCTACCTTAGCAGTCCATAGTACTGCCCAAAATACTTGGAGGGAGCCGCAGTTCTAGGAAATGTGGTGGGGAAAAAAAGCAAAACTAGAATTATGAAAGGATATGTGCATGATATTAGAGCAGCAATGATGCTGCTGCATTAATTCTACTGTGTTTACCTGGGAAAACTTGGGCCACTTGTGCAAACTCTCTGAGGCCTATGGTTGCCATCTTTGAAAAGTGTAGCACACAGTAGTAACTTCCCTGGAGGATTAGTGGGAGATTTTAATATCTATTAAACTCTATAAACTTTGGTAGTTCCAAAACCTGGTGCTGAAGAGCTCTATCACATTGTCTATACATAAAAATTGTCATAGAGAAAACTGAAAAAGTGAAGATGTTTAAAATTAATAATGCTTTCTCACCCACAGGCTCGTTTAACAAATTTCACATTTAATCCCATGTGACATGATGGAAAATGTTTTATTTTTTTTACATCAAATAAATTATCACCACATTATTAAAGCATAGAAAAACATACTTTCAACCTGTTCTCTTGGTTATGAAAGAGGTCAAGAGGTAAAATTTACTGTGGAGGGAAGAAATATCAAATATTTAGATGAATTTATTGTGGATGACTCTTTTTTAATTTTTTATCATGTCTGCTATTTACATCCCTTGTTTATATTTTTATACAATTTTGATCTTAAGATATTTTCAAAATATAATTTTAACTTCAAATAGTTTTAATTGCTACTATCTGTACTTAATCAATCACAAAGATGTAAAATACAAGAAAAGCTCTTTTAACATAAGTGAGTTTCAGGTACTCTTAGAGACCCAGCATGTGATCTGATGCTGGATTTCTGACTCAGAGATTAAAATATACTTGTGGGGAGTTCTATTAATGTCAATTTTGGATTAGAATGTTTAGGCAAGTCACTGAAATCAAATATAAAAGTGTGATCAAGTAGTAATAATTAATAATAGTAATGATAATTATAGACACTAATCAGCTTTTCAGGCATTGAAAATTTGTGAACTAAAACCAGGGAGAAGAGTTGTGCTGAGAATTAATTAAATATGTCGTTTGAGGCCTCTTTCAACATAAGGATGTTTGCTGATTTTAAAAGTTTGACAGACTGCATAATATTCCATGGTGTACATATACCACAATTTATTAATCCATTCGTGGATCAATGGGCACTTCTTCCATGACTTAGCAATTATGAATTGGGCTGCACTAAACATTCTGGTACAAATATCTTTGTTATAATGTGATTTTTGGTCTTCTGGGTATATACCTGGTAGAGGATTTGCAGGATTGAATGGCAGGTCTATTTTTAGATTCCTAAGTGTTCTCCAAACATCTTTCCAAAAGGAACATATTAGTTTGCATTCCCACCGGCAGTGTAGAAGTGCTCCCTTTTCTCCACATCCACACCAACATCTCTGGTTTTGGGATTTTGGGATGTGGGCTAATCTTACTGGAGTTAGATGTTACCTCTTTCATGTTTACATGGATGGAGCTGGAACATATTCCTCTTAGCAAAGTAGCTCAAGAATGGAAGAAAAAGTATCCAATGTACTCAGTCCCCCTATGAAACCAAGTTATAGCCCAAGAATACGGGGAAAGGGGATAGGGAGGGGAGAGGAGAGGAGGGGTGGAGGGGAGGTAATTGGTGAGACCACACCTATGGTGCCTCTTACAAGGGTACGTGTGAAATGTACTAAATGTAGAATATAAATGCCTTTACACAATAACTAAGAAAGTGCCATGAAGGCTGTGTTAACCAGTTTGATGAAAATATTTCAAATTGTATATAAAACCAGCACATTGTACCCCACGACTGCATTAATGTGCACAGCTATAATTTAATAAAATAAAATAAAATAAAAAATTAAAGTTTGACTGAGAAGCCGAGAAATCCAGAAGAGCTTTCGTTAGGGTCACGGCAAGAGGCCATCACAAACTGGAGTTCAAGGCCACAAAGGAGGAGGGCCTCAGATCAGCCCCCAGCTTTTGCGTTGGGCTCCACACAACTACAGGCTGAGAGTCAGAGTGAACCTTAAGAAGACCAGACTTTGCGAGAATTAAATCTCAGCCTGGAATCCCTTTGATCTCTCAGTGGTTACAGTGAGCTGGTCCTTAACTGCGTGATGCAGCATATCAATTCACCTCTGCAGCACTTCCTATATAACAGCTAGCACTCAGTAAACATTATTGATCATTTGAAAAGAAAAGACCTTGTGGGAGAAAGCAAGAGAAATTACAGACAATGGAACATACGCTGTAGGGAGGAACAAAATATGATTATAGAACATACAGATTATACGTGGCTGATGAAAAAGATATGAGCTGGAAGACAAGTCAGAAGAAGACATCAGACGGATGCATGAAAGGAAAGTGGTGAAAAGTTTAGAAATAAATACTATGTAGTGAATAGAATGATAATGAATAGAAATAATCGATGGGATAATGATTGATAATTTTCTAAAATTGCTGAAAGTTAGGAAGCCACATATTTACGAAGCACTACGAGGTTAGGAAGAAAATCTTCCAAACCATATATTCCTTAAAGTATCACTTTAGACAACTAAAAAGTTCAGATTAAGGAATATCCGTAAGGCAGAAAAAGAAAAAGAAAAAAAAATCTCCCAAAGAGCAGCAATAAGAGCTATGGTTAACTTCCATGCACGATTGATGGAGACGGCATAGAATGGTCTCTACAAACGCTGGGAAGCAGAAGCATAACAACTGATTAAGCCAAAGAAACTATATCTGATAAAAGAATATCTTTCAGCAATAAATTGAAACAAATATGTTTGCAGTCAATTAAAACCTTCAAGTTTGTCACCAACAAACCTTCAATAGAGAAACTAAAGATATCCTTCTTCCAAAAGGAAATTACTTCAGAATAAAATGGAAAGATTTAGTAAATAATTATTTCATATGAGAGTAAATTAATATTAATTGTATGGATTGATATGTACTATTTAAGGACATAAATATGTATCTATTTATAAATATAATTATCATAAAGAGAATCAGTATATAAAATAACAGTAGTATAAAGCTGATACAAAGCAGATAACATTACCCTAGTGTAAGGTCAGTACCTCATCTCTGCTGTGTGTGTGTATGTTTAACTGTGTCTATGAGTATAAAAAGTAGTAAGTTACTGTAATTGTCAGGAAAACCACGAACAGAGGAGAAGAAAAATAATTTTTAAAATATAACAGATCAATCAAAAAAATCAAACACTAAACTCAGATTTTAAAGAACATTAAAAAAGCAGGACCCATTTGAACAAATATTAAGGTAATAGACTAAAATCAAAGTACATCAGAAATACAATAAATATGAATGTAATACTCAATAACACATTTTTCTTAGGTTAATATAAGATAAAAGTATAAAGACAAGATAAAATTATAACAAGATATAATATATACTTCTTATAAAATAAATATCTAAGTATAAAGATACCAAATAAGTTGAAAGGATGGACATAGATATAATATATAAATTCCAACCATAAGAAAGCTATTATAGCTATATTAATATTGCACAAAATAAAGTACATTACTTAAACATTAATTTTTAAGTCATCTTGTTAATATGTTGTTTAGGATATTGCTTTCTCATTTATAAGTGACATATGTTTGTAATTTCCCCTTTATAATAATATATTTTCTCCAATTCTAATATCAGGTGTACCAAAATCAAGTAGAATGATTTTGAAGCATTTCTTCTTTTTCTATTGTCTATAAGATTTGGCATGATCTGTTTTTCAAAATTATCTGTTACTTTTATTTATAAATATTAGTTGTCTATTTTTTGATACTTAAAAAAATAATAAGAAAAAGTTAACTGATGACTCCATACTGAATCTCAGAGTCAAAGCATGCTATAATAGTCATACTCTTATTTGACAATATGAATGTTGCTTTCTTTGCATTATTATTATTATTGCTTAATATTTCAATGTAGCTATTGTCTGATTCCTTTTCTGAATGTACTTATATTTGTTCATTTTTTTACGAGGTTTTTGTTTCTGGTCCCTTTCTTAAACATTGTTATTGTTATTAAATTGTAAGCCTTTTTAATTTTGTGAAGGCAAAAAAATGGAAACCTAATAAACACATGTATATGTAAAAAAAAAAAAAACTAAATGAAAATAAAGTGAGCATTGACATTAGAGGAAAAGAGAGATATTTTACAGAGTTTTATATCATATGTAACATTGCTTTTATACTCTATTTGTCATAGTCTGCGTGGGCATCACTAACAAACTGCCATCCATCAGGTGGCTCATGAAAAATTTATATCTTACAGTTAGGGAGGTTGAGAAGCCCAAAATCCAAGTGCCAGCAGGTTTGGGCTCTGGTGAGGACCTGTGTCCCAGACGGCCTTTATTCCCCTATAACCTCACAGGGCAGAAAGGTGAGAAATCTCTCCAGTCTCCTGGCGCCCTCCTGACCTAATCAATGCCAAAAAGGTCCTAACTCCCAATGCCATCACCCTGGGGGTTAGGATTCTACTACACAAATTTGAGGAAAACAAATATTCAAACCGTAGCTATACCATACTTTTTAACATATTTTGTATATTTAGTATATATTTTATGTAATTAATTTTGTAATAAAAAGTTTAAAATAACCAAGATGATATGACACTTCTAGATTTGTATTCGCTCTTTAAAATGCATGAACATAAAATGATTGAGATGAAAGAACAGAAAAATTCTCAATTATATTAAGAGATTTTAAATATACATTTTCTAGTAAGTAGTAGTTACTAGTGTTGTGATTTCAAGAACATAGGATGTTTTTGAAATAATTTCAAAAAATGTAATATAATTTACATGTATGAAATATGACATAAAAACTACATCAGGATACTTATTCTTTTTAAAACACAAAATTATTTTATGGTCACAGTGCTATTAACCTAGTACACGATAGGTAATTTAAAAATTCACTTGTAATAACCCATGTGTCAAAGAAAATATCAGTAAAAATTAGAAACTATTAGAATGATGACGAAAACACTAAAAACGAAGCATGTAGGAAGGACATGACTAAGCAATGATTACAGCGAAAATTATGGCCAGAAACTCATATATTAAAAAGACAAAGACTGAAGATACATTTTCTAAACTTCCATCTAAAGAAACAGGTAAAAGAACAATTAATAAACACAAAGGAAGTAGAAGAAATAATACCCTAGAAAGGAGGCAGTAAAAGAGAAAACCTGCATGGAGGTTGAGAAAAGATAAGAGAGACATACACATGTTAAATTTTATGAAATACTCAAATTTAATCTACTGATACTGTGTATTATCTTTTGTTCTTAATTCTGTTAATACAAATGAAAGAAGCATCCCGAGGATCTGATGATAATAAACATTATAGATAATAATAAGACTGATAAAAGAAATAGATAATAAAAAGGTAAGAGAAATATGTTTTTTTTGCTTTTGCTTCCATTTATTTATTTGTCAGTGCTATAGATTTGCATATGTTGGACCATCTGTGTATCTTTGGGATGAAGCCCATTGGTTGTAGTGGATTTTTTTTTTTTTTTGATGTGCAACTGGATATAACTTTTTAGGATTTTATTGAGCATTTTTTACATCTAAATTCATAAGAGATACTGATCTGAAGTTGTCTTTGTTTGTTGTGTCTTTCCTGGCTTTGGTATCAAGGTGACACTGGCTTCATAGAACTAGGTGAGGAGGGTTCCTTCCTTCCTGATGTGATAAAATAATTTCTACAATCCAGGTGCCAGTTCTTCTTTGAAGGTCTCATAAAATTCATCTGTGAAGACACCTGTTCCAGGACTTGTTTTTTGTTGGAAAAAAAATTTTTTTATTTTTACGTATACATGTGTTTATTAGGTTTCCATTGTTTTTTACCTTCACCAAATTTTTAAATTTTAATAACAATAACAATGTTTAAAATAAGGACTAGAAACAAAAACTTCATAAAGAATGAACAAACATAAATACATTCAGAAAAGGAATCAGACAATTGCTACATTGAAATATTAAGCAATACTAATAATAATGCAAAGAAAGTAACATTCACATTGTCAAGTAAGAGTACATCTATTATAGAATGCTTTGACTCTGAGGTTCAGTATGGAGTCATCACTTAACTTCTTATTATTTGTTTTAAGTCTCAAAAATAGACAACTAATATTTATAAATAAAAGTAACAGATAATTTTGAAAAACGGATCATGCCAAATCTTATAAACAATAGAAAAAGAAGAAATGCTTCAAAATCATTCTGCTTGATTTTGGTACACCTGATATTAGAATTGAAGAAAATATATTATTATAAAGGGGAAATTACAAACATATGTCATTTATAAATGAGGCTGCAATATCCTAAACAACATATTAACAAGTTGAATTAAAAATTAATGTTTAAATAATGCACTTGGTCAAAATTCAATCCAATTTATGTGAGAATTAGTCACTATTCGATTCACAGGAATCAATCCCTCAGTCATTTCTGGTTGACGTTACTACAGATTTTACTTTTTTATTTCTAGTTAGTCTAGCCAAAGGTTTATTTACTTTGTTTATTTTTTCAAAAACCTAACTCCTTATTTCATTAATTTCCTGAATGATTCTTTTGTTTTCAATTACATTGATCTCTGATTTAATTTTGGATATTTCTTTTCTTCTGCTGGGTTTAGGCTTAGATTGTTCTTCTTTTTCCATTTCCATAAGATGCCTTGTGAATTTGTTGATGTGCTCTCTTTCTGTTTTTCAAATGTAGGCATCTAAAGCGATGCATTTTCC
>CAUYPK010138867.1:0-13704 GCA_963574355.1 Loris lydekkerianus
GCCAGGCGTGGTGGCTCACGCCTGTAGTCCCAGTGCTGTGGGAGGCCGAGGCAGATGGATTACCTGAGCTCAGAGGTTCGAGACCAGTATAACCAGCAATGAGCCAGAGTAAGACCCCGTCTCTACTAACATCAAAAACAGCCGAGCATCGCAGAGGAAGAAGAAAATGAACAACAAAAAAGAGTACTTCGAACAAAGAAGAAATGTACAAGCAAGTTGAAATTAAAAATAAAAAATAAATTAAAAAAAATTAAAAAAAAAAAAAAAAGAAAAGAAAAGAAAATTCATAACCCTACAGAACACAGCTGTACAGGTTTGGGGGGGGGGGGGGGTTGAGACAGAGTCTCACTTTGTCGCCCTTGGTAGAGTGCTGTAGCATCATAGCAACTTCAAACTCTTGGGGTCAAGTGATTCTCTTGCCTCAGCTTCCCCAGTAACTAGGACTACAGGCACCTGCCACAACACCCATCTATTTTTAGAGATAAGGTTTCACTCTGGCTCAGGCTGGTCTTGAACTCCTGAGTTCTGGCAATCCACCCGCCTCGGCCACCCTGAGTGCTAGGATTACAGGCATGAACCGCTGCACCCAGGCAGCTGTCCCAGTTTTTGTGGTCTTTTGTGGACCACCTGAAGGGCATCCCACCAGCAAACTCTTGAGAATAACTCTGAGAGACAGATTAACTGGCATTTACAAATCTCATCATGAACTAAGGACTTCATGGTCCAACTAACACCTTTCACTGCTTGAAAATATTGTCAAAGACCAGGAAAGAATAATCATCCAGCACTCCCCACGGACTGGACCCTCTGCTAAGCACTTTACAAATGCTCTGTGCCTTGTGGGTGCCATCCACATTTGACTCATGAAGAAGTGAAGCCTCAGAACAGTTAAACCACATAGCCAACGTGACACAGCTAATCACAGGGCCAAGGTCTGACCCAACTCTCACACCTCCAAATCTCATCTTTCCAAGGGCTCCAGAAATACCAGAGAATGCTAAATACATCAAGACTAAGAAGGGCAAGAAAACCATCTTACAGATTAACTTAACAGGAACCAACTGAATTCATTTCAAGAATTCAAGATACTCTTTGAAAAAGTGTAAAGCGGGCAGTGCCTGTGGCTCAAAGGAGTAGGGTGCTGGCCCCATATGCCAAAGGTGGTGGGTTCAAAGCCAGCCCTGGCCAAAAACAGCAAAAGAAAAAAAAGTATAAAGCACTTTTTTGAGATATACACAACAGAAAGTACGATGCAAATGAACCCTGCACTCTTGAGTCAACTACCACCCAACTCCTTTTCCACAATTTTTTAAAAGAGTTCTGATCAATTTCCCAGTGACTCAAACAAATCATCTTCAATGAAGTTATCTTCCTTAGAAATTTGAGGGCCGGGCGTGGTGGCTCACACCTGTAGTCCCAGCACTGTGGGAGGCGAGGCGGGTGAATTGCCTGAGCTCAGAGGTTCGAGACCAGTATAACCAGCAATGAGCCAGAATAAGACCCTGTCTCTACTAACATCAAAAACAGCCAAGCATTGCAGAGGAAGAAGAAAATGAACAACAAAAAAGAGTACTTCGAACAAAGAAGAAATGTACAAGCAAGTTGAAATTAAAAATAATAAAAAAAAAAAATTTTAAAAAAGAAATTTAATTGAGGAAATGGGGGGAAGGGGACATTAAGAAAAATTTGTACTCACGTGCATCAGAACTTCAATAAAAGACACAGTTGTAAAATACTAGATTTTACCATAAGAAAATCATTGAAAGTTTTGAATACGGATATACAAGAAGAATTGATTTAAAGGTTACCTCTAAAAAGCGAAACATCACAGACAATACATTTTTTGTATGAGGACGAAGATGTTCATTGGTTGGTATTCTATGAATTATTTCAAGTACTAGCTTCCGCAGTTGCTGGCAAGGAAAAATAAAAATAAATAAAAAGATAAAAATACTGCCAAGGGGTCCAAATTAATTCTCTCATATTCTACAAGTATCATACAACTATCTGAACTTTACCATACTACAAAATGAATCTGATTTTATAAATAGTCCATTTAAACTACTTAAATGTAAACCAAATTATGTGCTACAAATTATTTTCAATATTTCTATAGTTATATACCAAATCAACTAAGCCAACTTTCTCCTCTTTCACAACTTATCAGTATTTCCAACAGAAGGACACTAGTGCACAAATATGGAATAGATTTAAGATGAAAGAGCAAAACACCAACTGAACTTAGTTTAGGGTCTCCCTTCAATCCTGGGTTAGCACCCATGATGCCATATCCTATTACCCTGGGCCTGAGGACTAGTTACACCACAGGCTTGTCCTCGGCTTTCATAATTCGGTCTGTGCAGCTCACAACTAAAAGGTAAGTCAAATATGCAAAGTCTTAAACTTGTATAAGTTGAAAATACTGTATTTACCAATAAGCTTTTGCTGGTATTATGGTAATGTTTTCTAAAACTCATTAATAAGATACATACTGAAATATTTATAGAAAAAAATGATATGACGGGACTTATTTAAATGATCATAATGGTGGGGTACGAAGAGTATGGGGGGATGTGTACAAACAAAATTGGCCATGTGCTGTAGAATAGAAATGTGTAAGATTAGAGTTGGCCCAATAGGTATGGGGGTGGGGTGATTCCTTCCTTCATATATATTTGAATTTGCCTGTAATAAACAATGTACATATATGTATCACCAGTTGGCAAATGTGAATAATTTAAATCACACAAAGATGGTCTAGACAAATAAAACCAAGACATTTAAATGAAGCAGCAATGGTCTTAGACAAAGTTATTCTTAGGTGACAAAACTTCTTTCATTTCTAACTAGAAGTTTTCTCAGTTAATTCATAATCGCTCACCATCCTACAGCATTATTTTTTATTCCTCACTGATATTTTTGAACAGATTACCTGGGCTGGTTTCTCCTGAAGAAACTGAACTTCTCCATCTTGAAGAAATGTAAGAAATCGAGGGATGATATGTTCCAGGAATGTGGAATATTGAGGAGATGATGTTACATTCTAATTAGGCAAAAAGAAAAGAAAAGCTCAGTAAGTTATGTGTACATGTTTTAATTTCAAAATAGGTCAGGCATGGTGGTTCACGCCTATAATCCTAGCACTCTGGTAGGCTGTGCCTAAGCTCATGGGTCTGAGACCAGCCTGAGCCAGACTGAGACTCCATCTCTAAAAAATAGCCAGGCCTTGTGGCAGGGTCCTGTAGTCCCAGCTACTCGGAAGGCTGAGGCAAGAGAATCGCTTGGGCCTAAAAGTTTGAGATTGCTGTGAGCTATGACATCAATGCACTCTACTGAAGGTGACAAAGACTCTGTCTCAATAAATAAAAAAAGTCAGATACTATAACATCAAAAGAATGGAAGATGTTTCAGCACAGTCAATGGTAATTTTTAATACCTGCAGATGCTTTAGTGATAATGTAGTTTTAAATAAATTAGAATGATTGGTGTTTCTGATGCAATTCAATAGAAATACATGCTAAAATTTACTATTAAAACTAGACATACCAACACTTAGGAAAATATTGAGTTTGGAGTCCATTCTAGGCTGGCTCTGCCACAATCTAAGTATGAGACCTCTGAGAAGTCATTTGGCATCCAGATCTCAGTTTCTTCATCTGGAAAATGAAGATCCTAAGAAAGTCATACCTTTTTCTAACCTAAAAATCAAATTTAATGATCAGATCTATATTAATTAGACTATAATCTAATCTACTATAATATGTTATTTATCCCAGCACCAAATGTTTTAAAAAAAAATTTTTTTTTTGAGACAGTTTCACTTTATCACTCTTGCTAGAGTGCTGTGGCATCACAGCTCACAGCAACCTCAAATTCTTGGGCTCAAGAAATCCTCTTGCCTCAGCTTCCCAAGTAGTAGGGACTACAGTCAATCTCCACAACACCAGCTAATTTTTCTATTTTTGGTAGAGGCAGGGTCTCATTCTTGCTCAGGCTAGTCTTGAAGTTGTGAGCTCAAGAAATCCACCTGCCTCAGCATCTCAGTGTGCTAGGATTACAGATACAAGGCACCAAGCCTGGCCCCCTCAGCACCAATTTTAAAATAGGAAATAAAGCTATAGTTCAGAGAACATATAGTAAAATGGCTACTAGTGCAGTCTGTAGATCCCACTTAGGAAGCGACAGTTACTTAACCTCTCTAGGGGCAATATTACTTCCTATTTTTCTTACAAGACTATTGTTAAGATTACATAAGTTATTGTATGTAAAGTTTATAGTTACTATATGTAAAGTTTATAACATCATCTATAATAAACACCTGGTAAGTGTTGTCTGTTATTATTTACACAGCACTTATGTGCTGAACACTGTGCTATATACCTTTTATTTTTTCTCATTTGGTCCTCACTACAACCCTAAGGTAAGTATTATCTATTTCACAGATGAAGAAAGAAGTTAAAACATTTGGAGCTGGGCAAGGTGGTTTGAGCCTGTGACACCAACTACTTGGAAAGCTGATATGGAAGGATCACTTGAGTCCAGGAGTTCACAGGTAACTTACCAAGAACCTAGTCTCAAAAAAAATAAAAAGTTTTGGAAGTGGATTCAAATCAAATGTATACCTAACACCAAAGTCCTTTTTCTCTCTTAATACCTCACTTATTCATTCAACAATTTTTTTTTTTTTTTTTAGTAGAGACGGAGTCTCACTTAATCACCCTCGGTAGAGTGCTGTGGCGTCACACAGCTCATAGCAACCTCCAACTCCTGGGCTTAGGAGATTCTCTTGCCTCAGCCTCCCAAGCAGCTGGGACTACAGGCGCCCACCACAATGCCCGGCCATCTTTCTGTGCAATTTGGCCGGGGCCAGGTTTGAACCTGCCACCCTCGGTATATGGGGCCAGAGCCCTAACCCATTGAGCCAGAGGCGCCGCCCTCATTCAACAATATTTATTGACTTCTTATCATGTGCTCACGAGGAGATAAAATGATGAATAAACCTATGCCTTCAGAGATGGGGGAGACAGCAGTAATGGGAAAACGGTTATCTATAAAAAGTACCAGCAATTACAACAGGACATAATTTACTGGATGAAACAAAGAACAGAAGATGCCTTTCTCAGCAAGTAATGTTGGCTCGGCGCCTGTAACTCAAGCAGCTAAGGTGCCAGCCATATACACCAGAGTTGGCAGGTTTGAATCCAGCCCAGGCCTGCTAAACAACAATGACAACTACAACCAAAAAAAAGCCAGGCGTTGTTGCAGATGCCTGTGGTCTCAGCTACTTGGGAGGCTGAGGCAAGAGAATCACTTAAGCTCAGGAGTTGGAGGTTGCTGTGAGCTGTGATTCCACTGCACTCTACCCAGGACAACAGCTAGAGGCTGTCTCAATAAAAACGAAAACCAAGGGCAGCACCTGTGGCTCAGTGAATAGGGCACCAACCCCATATACCGAGGGTGGCAGGTTCAAACCCAGCCCCAGCCAAACTGCAACAAAAAATAACCAGGCGTTGTGGCGGGCACCTGTAATCCCAGCTACTAGGGAGGCTGAGGCAAGAGAATCACCTAAGCCTAGGAGCTGGAGGTTGCTCTGACCTGTGATGCCACGACACTCTACCAAGAGTGATAAAGTGAGACTCCGTCTCTACTAAAAAAAAAAAAAAAAAAAAAAGGACAAGTAATGAAGTAATTTTTATATTAAAACCTGAAAGGTGGGCCTGGAACAGTGGCTCATGCCTGTAATCCCAGCACTCTGGGAGGCCAAGGTGGGTGGATTGCCTAAGCTCACAGGTTCAAGACCAGCCTGAGCCAGAGCAAAACCTAGTCTCTAAAAAATAGCCAGGCATTGTAGTGGGCACCTGTAGTCCCACCTACTTGGGAAGCTGAGGCAAGAGAATCACTTGAGCCCAAAGAGTTGGAGGTTGCTGTGAGCTATGATGCCATAGTGCTCTACTGAAGGCAACAAAGACTCTGCCTCCAAAAAAAAAAAAAAAAAACAAACCTGAAAGGCAAGTAAGACTTACCCATGAAAAGGTGGGGGGAAAGGTTCTAAGAAAAGAATAGGCAAAGTTACAAAATCAAGAGAAAGTACAAGTGTACAAGGCACTAAGTACCCAGGACTTTGTATAGTACCTAAATAGCTTCTATCCAAGTAAACTGTGAATTTTGGGGGGAAAGAACTCTGTCATCTTTCATCCCTAAAGCTTAAGATTCTTTATGAACCTATCACCAGAGAAAAGATTCATGCTGAAACACTGAACTACCAGGTTACCAAGAAATCAAACGTATTTGCATATAAATCCATATTAACTATTGACTACATAGCTCCAAACATCTGGGTTCTGAATTTCTCCAACAAAAAGGATTATTCAGTGCCAGAATAGGTAGTTCACACTTTTAATACTAGCACTCTGGAAGACCAAGGCAGGTGGATTGACTGAGTTCAAAAGTTTGAGACCACCCTGACCAAAAACAAGACTACATCTCTACTAAAAATAGAAAAACAGGCATAGTGGTGGGTGCCTGTAGTCCCAGCTATGTGAGGGGCTGTGGCAAGAGGACTGATCCAGCCTATGAGTTTGAGGTAGCTGTGAGCTATGATTCCATGGAAAAAAAATTTTTCTAGTGGGGTAATGATGGTAATTTAGAATTGCCTACTGATAGTCATTCTAGCATTTAATTCTTTGATATAATTTTAACTGTCATCTGAATTTCATTTAAGGCAAATATTCAGACCATATAGATTTCAAAAGTCACATAGCACTTTACTTTCAATTCTGTTAATTTAATCAATGCATCTAAGATCAAAAGCCAGGATCTAACTGCTAACTGCAGATACTAGAAAGGGTAAGTAAAGCCAGATACTTAATCCAGATAGGCCTAAGCCGGTGCTGGGAGGCTTGGCCCATTTGCTTGTTCCTGCAGGTTCAGAGAGCCCCATGTTTCAGCTTCTCAAATAAACCTGCTAGAACTATGGTTCTCTCAGATCAGTTCTTCCAATAAACTGTAGAATGGAAGCTGATCCTCTTCTGCCTCCCACCTCTTCTCATATGTATATATTTCTTAGCAGCTTGCTTTAGCAGCTTGGGTAGAAGAGAAAGCTCTTTAGATGTCTAAGTATCTCATGATTTTTTTTCTAGGTTGGCTCAAGGCAAAAAGTCCTTGAAAATGACTACTTAAAAAAAGTAAGCTAAAATACTATCCATTACTATAAGCAGTAGGGTATCTGATTCAATCCCACTAACATTTATCTAATGTTTATTAATTCAAAAGACCATGCACAGGCTAGGAAACATTTTATCTATTACTCTTAACCTTAATAAACTTGTGAGAAAGGTTTTATTATCCTACATTAAAAATAAGAAATTTGATCCTTTTGTAGACCAGAAGCATGATAACTAAGGTTTCGTGCTCATGTGAAAGATATGGCTCCCTCAAACCTTGTTATGCTGTTGGCACATTTCCCATCTGACATGAAAAAAATTTTTAAATAAAAAATAGGCTTGGTGCCTGTAGCACAGTGGTTACGGCACCAGCCACACGAACCGAGGCCGCTGGGTTTGAACCCAGCCTGAGCCAGCTAAACAACAATGACAACCGCAACAAGAAAATAGCCAGGCGTTGGGGTGGGTGCCTGTAGTCCTAGCTACTTGGGAGGCTGAGGCAAGTGAATCACTTAAGCCCAAGAGTTTGAGGTTACTGTGAGCTGTGACACCACAGCACTCTACTGAGGGCGACATAGTGAGACTCTGTCTCAAAATAATAATAATAATATATATAAAAAATAAATAAAAATAAGAAATATAACTTTCTCATTGGTCTGTGAGACTGATACCCAGGTGAACTATAAAGTTGGGCAAAATAGGAGATAACTTTTTCTCAGGTATTGGACAAGGGGCAGCATAAGACCATGATTCCCAAGAGGAGGGAGATTCACAAGTTGAGCCTCATGATCACCACAGCTCTTTGCCTAGGTGATCCAGGTGACTAGGGTTCAGTATGCTGGGTCCAAATAGAAGACAGGCCTGCTGAGATATGGAGGCAAACCTCAGAGTGCAGGGCAGCTCAAGTGGCTGGAATCTGCAAGGCAGAGCGCTAGAGAGAAATGAACTACAGTGGGCTGGGCTGCACATACATAGGGGAACACTACCTAAAACATACCAGGGTAGCTGCTTTAGAATTGAGAGATAAACAAGACATTGGCGCAATGTGCAGCAACATAAGAAGATGTTGGATTTAGTCTAACCAGAATGCAAATACCTACTTAATATCTCCCAGACATTAGATACATAGCTGAGGAAGGACCAGGCCCTAAAATCAATTTCTGATGAGATTCACAAGGAGACAGAGTTTAGAGGTTGAATACCATCAAGTTAGAGACTTGAGAAACACCTTGGGCTATCAACAGATCCTCCCTACCAAAGCATAAAACGAAGTCTAAATGAGATCAATGAGATCAGCAAGCAACTGAACCATCAAAAATTCAGAGGGAGATAACAATCTAGAGTCCCTATAAGAGTTCACATATAATGTCCACTATAAAATAAAAAGTTACTTAGACAAGAAGAGAAACATGATAATGTGACCCATAGCCAATAGAATTAACCATCAGGCTGTGTAAACTGACTTGTGCCCGTAATTCTAGCACTCTGGGAGACTGAGGCAGGAGGAGCCCTTGAGCTCAGGAGTTCAAGATCAGCCCAAACAAGAGCAAGAAACATCCCTTCTTTCCCCATTAAAAATAGAAAAAAAATTAGCTGGGCATTGTGGTCAGCACCTGCAGTCCCAGCTACTTTGGAAGCTAAGGTAGGAAGATCACTTGAATTCAGGAGCCTTAGGTTGCTGTGAGGAAGACTGATGCCATGGTACTCTAGCCTGGGCAGAGTGAGACTCTGTCTCAAAAAAAAAAAAAAAAAAAAAGAAGATTGAAGAAAAATGAACAGAGATGGAGGGACCTATATGACAATGTAAAATTATGGACTGTGAGGTCCAGAAGAGATAACTCCTTGATCAAGGTCACAGAAGCCCTAAGTAGTAGAGCCAGAACTGACATCCAGATCTCATTACATAATAACATACCATCGCTTACCTGAACATAATTAATTCACAACTTAAGTCTGAGTGCACTGTAAGAGTATTCGCCTAAAAAAGCTACCTTATTTAAAAATGAAAAAACATTAAAATGGCTTGGGCATGATGGATTATGCCTGTAATCCCAGCACTCTGGGAGGCCAAGGCAGATGGACTGCTTGAGCTCACAGATTCGGCCCAAGGAACAGTGAGACCCCCATCTCTAAAAATAGCGGGGTGCTGTGGCAAGTGCCTGTAGTCCCAGCTACTTGGGAGGCTGAGGCAAGAGAATAACTTGAGCATAAGAGTTTGAGGTTGCTACAAGCTATGACACCACGGCACTCTACCAAAGTTGACAAAGTGAGATTCTGTCTCAAAAAAAAAAAATTAAAATGACCAAACCATGGGCCAGGCTCAGTGGCTCACACCTGTAATCCTAGCACTCTGGGAGGCTGAGGTGGGTGGATTGCTTGAGCTCACAAGTTCAAGACCAGCCTAAGCAAAAAGTGAGACCCCATCTCTACTAAAAATAGAAAAACATAGGCAAGAGGATCACTTGAGCCCAAGAGTTGGATGTTATTCGAGCTATAATGCCATTGCACTCTACCCAGGACAACAGGTTGAGACTCTACCTCAAAAAAAAAAACTGAACCAAAACTAATATTCCTCAACATAACGTGGAGTTCACTAGCATGAGTGTGAAGTGTCTATGTGTCTAATTCATAGACAGTGTCAATACTGTCTATGAATTTTCAGTTTTAATATATAATAAATCACATTAGCAAAGATAATATGTAAGTAAGCCTAACGTAACAGCAACAAGGAAAGTACTTAAGAATATTTACATCAAAATGTAAAATATAAAATATAAAGCTCATACCTCAAAATTTTCACTAACTTCTTGCATCATTTTTAACTTTGTTTCATCAGCTGTAAATGGCAAAACAAACCATCAGACAATGGAAATTATAATAAGGTTGTTCCTAAAATTACTAGATTTAATAACTTAAGAGAAGCAATCAGATCTTATCAGTTTGACTGTCATGGCCTAAGGGAAGGCACATAGCGAGCTAGTTCCCTACAATCAGTCACACACATTTGTACTACCAGACACACATGCGCACGCACAGACAAAAACACAGATATACACAGACACACACAGACACACACGTGCCTCTTTGGGGCTCCAGCCAGTACTGCTCATCACTTTGCTTCTCTACAAGGTAGAGAATGGAAAAATAAAGATAATAGTTAATGTCACCATTTATCTCAAAGTGCGCATCATTTGAACTGATTTGAATGAGTCATATCAATGCATTTCTAAAGGACAAAAAGGAACAACTCACGTGTATTTACATCTGTGAGAGCTGCCACAAACTGAAGGTACTTTTTCATCAGAGTGGTTTGGTCAACCACTGTGGCCCCTTGTGTTGCAACAAATGCCATTTTTCTTTTGAGCTGGTTTGCTTCTCAAGAGAAAAGTATCAGGTCCATGAGTTCACCCAGCCTATGAAAAGAAGCATATGGTCAGCCAACTTATCATGGGCAAGGGCTCACAATCTCTGAAAATCTTACTGAAAGGCCTATATTCAGCTAAGTGTGCGCACATTAATCTACAATAACACTGTTCCTTCTGCTTTTTTGAATATAAAATGTACCCAAATCCACTTTATTAATTTCAAAACATAATGTTTATAGATGCTTTCCTTTCCCATCCTATTTCCTTCTTTCCCTGAGGTTAAGGGTTGGCAAACATTTTCTGTAAAGAGCTGAAGAGTAAATATTTTAGTCTTTGCAGGCATGCATTCTCTGTCACAACTACTCAGCTCTGATGTAGCCAGAAAGCAGTCATAGACAACATATAAATGAGGCTATCTTCCAATAAAACTTTATTTATAGATGCTGAAATTTGAATTTCCTATCATTTTCATTCATCATGAAATATTAGTCTTCCTTTTTCCCCCCAACCACTTAAAAATATAAAACCATTTTGAGTTCATGGGCTAAATAAAATAGGCAGCAGGCTATTATATATTTTATATATATATAGGATTTGGCCTGGTGACTGTGCTTTCAGCAATCCCTGTCCTAGGCAACTGGTTCTCAAACTTCAGTGTTCATTAAAATCACCAGAGGTGGACTCCCAAGGACCACCCAAAAGACTGTGGTTAAATGAAGGGTACAGGAAGCTTCAGATTTTGTTTGCAGCTGGCACACAGTCGGCAAGTAAAAAATGTTCCTTGAATGAATAAATGCGTCAAAAAGCGCCTCAGTCAGAAACAGGCTGCTGATGACTATACTTTAAGAATTGCTGCTTGATCTGACATGTAGATGGAAACTTGGTTTCTATTTTAAGAGCTGTCACAAGTGTCCAGAGAACTTGGTGAAATTGCTTTTATCCATCCTCTCTGCATAATTTTTTTTTGTTTGTTTGTTTTTTAGACAGAGTCTCACTTTGTCACCCTTGGTAGAGTGCTGTGGAGTTATATAGGTCACATCAACCTCCAATTCTTGGGCTCCAGCGATTCCCTTGCCTCAGCCTCCAAAGTACCTGGGACTACAGGTGGCCGCCACTACTCCCGGATTTTTTTTTTTTTTTTTTGGGGGGGGGGGGAGGGAATCTCACACTTCCTCAGGCTGGTCTCGAACCTGTGAGCTCAGGGCAATCCACTCACCTCTGCCTCCCAGAGTGCTAGCTGCCTTAAATTTCACTCTGCATTAAAAGGTGATTTCGCGGCTTAGTTTTCTTCAACGGACACAACAATAACTCATCTTCCAAAGGCCCTGCTCTACCGAATATGCTTCCTTGCAGATGACACAGGCGATGGAAGCCACCCTGACACCAGAGAGTTCCTTCCAGTCACTCTCTCTTCTATGTAGAGAAGATGCTCACAGCTATCCTCCAACAGCCCGCCAAACGCCCCAACCATGTAGCTCAGGGCAGAAGTCACTAAGCCTTAGTGACTAAGGAAACCAAGGACAGGGATTCCACCAGCCCTGCTGGGTGATCAGCGACTGTTCACCTCTTTCAGGTCACACTCCTTCCTCCAAGCACAGAAGGTCCCAAACCTCGTCCCCCATTTCCAGAAGACCCAAGATTCAGGGTCCCGGGCTCTCCTTGCCTAAGAACCCCTAGTACTGCCCAAACTTTTTACAAGCTCAGACCGCTTTTTTTTTTTTTTTCACGTAAGTCGTCAACTCTGCCATTTCCCGGAGCCCCGAGAAGCCAGGCTCTGCCTCCCGCCGGCCTAGGGTCCCTTACGTGGAAAACGTCCCATTCCGCCTGTCTGTTGGAAAACGGCTCAAAGACGCCGGAGGCCGAGGGGCCGGGCCTAGACTCCAGCGAGCCCACTGCGCCCAGGCCCAGGTGGGAAGGCCCGGACCGCACCCGCCCACACCCCGGGGTAAACGGCCCCGCCGCCCGCCGGCCCCGCTCCGCCGAGCTCAGCCTGAGGCGGCGCCGCCGGGCCAGAGGGGGCGCTGTAGTCACGGCTACCTTCGTTGTCCGCCCCGGGCCTGCCAAGCCGGGTGTCTGCGTGGAGGCCAGGAGGTACCAGGCTGGCCCCGGGGTGCCTCTGGGACGACGAGTTCCCAACCCTTCACTCGACCTCTCTGATCGCAAACGGCCCTCCGGTTCCCTCCTTTTGTCACCGTCCCGGACACTCTGCGATAGCCTCCCAGGCCGTACTACGGCGAGCGCCGAGAGCCAATCCCCGCGCCCGCTAGCCCTGCGCCTCCCATCGCTTCCTGCCGGTTCCGCCAGGAGCGGCGCAGATCTGAGGACGGCCGGCTCCGACCGAGGCCTGGAGGAGACCCGGGCTCTCGAGGCCCCACTCCACCCCTCCGCGGAGCCGCCGCGCCGCAGAGGCCTCCCTACGCCTGGGGGACGCGCGCGCCTCCCGGGGCCGTTCGGCCGCCCGCCCGCGCTTACCCCGACTTGGGCGGACAGTCGGCCTCCAGCAGTCCAGACCACCTCCAGAGCAGCCCTCTCCGCCGTAGCTCAGCCGCGCGCAGTCCCGCCCCCGCTTAAAGCGGCCGCGCCCGCTGAATGAGAACTAGGCCCCGGCGCACCGCCCCCAAGTGGGTGCGGCCTGGGCGGGAGCGGGGAGGGGCGTCCGCTGTCCTGGGGGCCCGCAGGCCCTTTAAACCCGCTCCGGTGAGGCGGCGCCACCCTCCGGGATGCCTGGGGGCCAGGTGCTAAGACTCCTGCCCTAAAATTCCTCCCAGTCTACAGGCCGTGGGGAAGACGCGGTGGCTGCTGCGGGGCGGTGGACATTTGAGTGGCTTCCCGACTTGGCAGCGGTCTGGCTCGTGTAGAGTTCACCGCTGGTGGCAGACGAGAGGATGGGGGTTCTTCCCCGCTCCCTTCCTGGAGCCAGCAGAAGTGGGAGGAGGCAAGGAGGGTCTTGGGACGGCAAAATCTGGAGAGAGACTCAGGAAAAAAAGGCCCAGGTGTTCTGCCAGACGTGGCGACAGAAAGTCCCATTTGTTCTGCAGCTGTGTCTTCTAGAGGCTGGATCTATCTGGCGTTCAGAACCAGGTGGAGAGCAGCCTCAGGCCTGGCCAAAGCAATGAAAACACAAGAGTGGGGAGTGGGACAGACGCTGATACCCAGCTGAGGTGGCCAAGGCCAGA
>CAUYPK010138869.1:0-13623 GCA_963574355.1 Loris lydekkerianus
TATGTGTTTAATATATTATTGTTAAAATTATATGCTTTTGTGTGAGTGTCTGTTTTGGCAGGTCACTGCGTGGTGTGGCTCTCTGACTCTCACAGTTTAAAATTTTGGCTCTTTGTGTCGAACTTGTTCGCCACCCCTGTATCTTGAGCTTCTTCACCTCCTCTGGTACTGAAGACTTGGACACCTTCCTTCACATGAGGAAACTGAACACGTCAATGATGCCATCAGAGACAGCTACACAAGAGGCCATGTTCCTGGAAGCAAAAGGGTGATGGCAAGAGAAGCAGGGAAGAGGAGAGCTGCTGTTGCTGCTGCCAGAATCCAACTGAACCGCAAGTGATTTTTGTATGTTGCTTTTCTGTCCTGAAACTTTACGGAATTCTTTTATTAGTTTTAACAGCTTTTTGGTGCAGTGTCTAGGGTTTTCTATACGTGACATCATATCATCGGCAAGCAGAGGTAATTTAACACTTTTACTTTCTGATCTGGATACCTTTCATTTCTTTTTCTTACAATAGGGGATCAACTTGGCATGTGGCTGTGTGCCCATGATACTTTATTGGTATGGCGGTTTGGCAGGCCAGAGCTTTCTCACCACTGCCAGACCCCCACCCCCTCGCTCTGAGTTTATTCAAGGATGTGGGAATCCCAAGGGTCAACGACACCCCCACCCTCAAAGATGCTAACCATCACTGATCACGAAGGTACAAACTAAAATCATGGATCCATTTTCACAAACCAGGTTCACAACAG
Organism: Loris lydekkerianus; assembly: GCA_963574355.1. Lineage (NCBI taxonomy): Eukaryota > Metazoa > Chordata > Mammalia > Primates > Lorisidae > Loris > Loris lydekkerianus. The sequence continues at coordinate 754 of CAUYPK010138869.1, forward strand.
TTAAAGAGTTTAACCATTCCAAGGGCGGGAGATGTCATGAGCAAACCAGAGCTTCTGCTCACTGCTGGGGCAGGGGGGAAGGTGGAGAGCAGCCATTTCGGAAGGTAATTTGGCAGAATCTGTGAAGTGCAAATTATGCAACATTTACCACATGCCTGGCTCTCTTCTAAGCGCTGCAGGTGAATATTAACTCACCCTCACGACAGTCCTAGGTTGAAGTACCTACCATCCCCACCTTCATCCAGGTGAGGAAACAGGCACAGAGGGGTTCAGTGACTTGCTCAAGGTTATCTGGCTTGCCGGTATCAGCAGCAGGACCACAACCAGGTGGTCAGGCTCCACCGTCTGTGAGTCCGTGCTTTAAGCTGAGACTCTTAAAACTGCAAAACTCACATTCCCTCAATGATCTGGCAGAGTGGCTGGATACATCTTCTGGAGAAACGCTGGTAGGTGTAGCGGACACAAAGACACATGCACAAGCATGCTGGTGAAGGGAGAATCGAGTACTGCTCTAAATGTCCTTCCTTCAGTAAGGGGAGGGATGGATGCAATGTGGCACGTGCATCCAGTAGGTTGAAACTCAGCAGTCCAAAGGAACACATGAGTCCGTGTTAACAAAAACACTCTCATGACCACATGCAGCAAGTTGCAGAACAATGCATAGATTTGCATGTACATTTGTAAACTGAAAAGCCCAAACCAATCCTGTGTGTCATTTGGGAGTACATGTGGGTGTAGGTAAAATCACATTTTCCAAAAGCCTGGAAAGGATACACAACAAAGGCCTCACAGTGGTGTTGGCAGTGTGCCAATTTTCTGACATAGTGTCCCTGCAACTACCAGTTCTCAGCTTCCTGGGGCTCAGCAGTCCTGATAGGTGGGGAATACTCCCTTCCTCTGCTCCTATGAGGCCCTGGAATGTTCAAGTTTCCTCTGCTTGCCCCCTGAATCTGCTTCAGCAGCCTTTCCTACCTTCCCTTCATACTCACTCCTCTCACACCTTCCTTCCTCACTTTCCCACTCATGTTCACCTGTCTTTCCATTACATCTACCTTGTACATCCTACTCTTACTGGCCTTCTGTAGAGGTATGGGGTGTCTGAACTCTTGCCTGCCAGAAGTCAAAGGCTTGGTGTCCCTGGGCCGACATTACAGAGCAGGGTCAACTGGATCAAGCAGGCCCTCCACACACTCTGCCCGTGTCTGCGTAACTCCTTCCCACATTCCCTGCCATTACTTTGAAAGACATAGTACACTGTTTCATATATGTCAGGAAAGATAACAAAAGGCAGAACAAAATCTCCTGTACCCACCACCTGTCTTAGGAAACACATTCTTTCTATCATGTCTGGGCCCCACCATTGAGTGATGGTGATAATAAGCCCAGGCCTGGGACCACTGGACTGCAGAGGATGGCAGCCACTGAACTTCTTAGTCATGCTCCAGCTCCTCTCACCAGGACACTCCCTGTGGCCTTGGCAAATGGTGTCTCCCCCTCGGTGCTACCATGGAGTGTAACCCTCAGGGTGGCTCACTGGCCTCACATTTTCTGTCTGCTCCAGGATGGCTGCATCATTCAACTTTGTTATTCCTTCCTCTGCCATCTGCCCATCCCAGGCAGGCATTTCTACTTCTCTTCATGTGAGCCATGACTTTCTCAAAGCTTCTAAGGGTCACCCTGGCAGCGAATTTCCTCCATCTCCTGGAGTCCTCGCCAGGGCGTTAAGTCCTATGAGACGAGAAAGTGCCTTCACTTGGTAACATTTGCTTATCCAGTCTTATACTCCAGCCCCCTGATCCAGCACCCTCAAAATCCCCTCCCAGGGGAATCCCCCCTCCTCCTCTCACCTCCTGCCATTACAGACTAGCTTTTCCCTGAGACTTCCTTGTTGTATAATCTCTTTTCTCCCTTATCAAGCTCAGCATTACCCAGCAAGTTTATGGAGAGGAGACAAGAGGGGCCCCTGAGGGCGGCACCTGTGGCTTTGTGGGGGTGAGGGCTCTGCAGCATCTACCAGCACAGAGCATGTGCTAGCTCTCGCTAGGTAAGGAAGGCCCACTCTGCACGTGCCATCCAGTTGTCATGGCATAGTTCAGGGCCCTAGTTGTTTTCCAAACAGGGACCCGACCTTCACATGACAGGGCCTGTGCTGGTGAAAGACTTAAATGTCCCCAAGGTCTTGCGTCTCTTGCTATATCAACTCATGTTGATATGGTGCTCTCTCCTCGGGTTGTGTCTGCTCCTCTTCTGCGGGAGGAAAGGGCATCCTTGCTAGTCATCCAGGAGGCCTTCTGGGTCTTACACTTAGCCCTTAACTGTTTGGTAATGTTTTTCATTATCTGTCTTCAGCGTGTCAGGACCACTTAGCAATCACCAGCTGCCTCCGCCATCTGCCATCCATGTAGACATTCTTCCCTCCCAACTGTGCAAAGGCCTGAATCATCTCCCTGACGAAGGTGAGACCCTGCACCCGGATGTTTCTCAGGTAACTCGAGGTGAAACCTCAAGCCATTGGGAGGTTACTTTGTGCTAGAGATAATCCATGTCCCACATAACACTGGGGATGGGATCCTCTTTGTCATTCTGGTGGTGAGTGAGCCCTCAGATGACCCCTGGGGCCACTTTTGTTGGTTTGGGCCCTCCAAAAGTACAGAGGCCAAGAGGTGATTGGCCATGGAAGATCACTGTGGGTCAAACGCACCTGAGGGATAAAGGGGGGAGGAGCAGGACCAGGTGGGGGAGAGTCTTCAGAGTGCCATGCAGGCCCCCTCAGTTAGGAATCTCAGAGGCAGTTTAGTTCTGGCAACTGTTTTGGTTGGGCTGATGCGAAGTCCCCTGTCAGTTAGAGGAGTCCGGGCCCTGCTGTGCTCAGTCTCCCACTGGGAGCTGCCAGTGGAAGTGTCATGTTGGTGCTAACTCAGGGTGGGACCCAGAGAAGTGGCAGGTGGGGCTTCTCAATCAACTGTGCTCCCTGCAGCAGGAGATCTGAGGGGCACGATTCCATGACCACCACCGGGAGGCAGGCGTCCTAGGATGACTAAGATTTCTGTTTTGAGTGACTGTGTGGCGATACATTTGCTAGCACAGGGACATTGGAAGTTGAGCAAGTTTAGACAGGAAGTGATGGGGCTGTTGTTTGGACTCGTCGAGTTTGAGGTACTCATGTAGGGTATGTAGACTTCTCTTCAAAATTTGCTTCTGCAGTGATCAAGAAATACAGTAACATCTTGGGATATAGAACACCGATGTTGCCAAATCAGTGGCCTTCGTATATGCCGACAACAGTCAAGCTGAGATTCAAATCAAAGACACAATTCCCATTGCAGTAGCTTCAAAGAAAATGAAAGACCTTAGCATAGACCCAACAAAGGAGTTTAAGGATCTCTACAGAAAGCACTATGAAACCCCTAGAAAAGAAATAGCTGAAGATGTTAACAAACAAACAGAGGAAGATACCATGTTCATGGCTGGGGAGAATCAACATTGTTAAAATGTCTATACTACCCAAGGTAATTTACAGATTTAATGCAATCCCCATCAAAGCACCAATGTCATACTTTGAAGAGCTTGAAAAAATTATTCTTCATTTCATGTGGAACCTGAAGAAACTCCAAATGGCGAAGGCAATTCTAAGAAACAAAAACAAATCCGGAGGCATCACATTACCAGACTTCAGGTTATACTACAAGTCCATAGTGATCAAAACAGCATGGTATTGGCATAAAAACAGAGACATAGACTTATGAAGCAGAATAGAAAACCTAGAGATCAAACCAGCCTCATGTCACCATCTGATCTTTAATAAACCAAACAAAAGCATGCACTGGGGAAAAGAATCCCTATCTAATTAACGGTGCTTTGAGAACCAGTTAGCCACATGTAAAAGACTGAAACTGGACCTGCACCTCGAGCCACTGACAAAAATTGACTCATGCTGGATAAAAAATTTAAATCTGAGACACGAAACAATAAAAACTCTAGAAGAAAGCATGGGGAAAACTATTGACACTATAGGGCTGGTGAAAGATTTTATGAAGAAGATCCCATTAGCAATTGCAGCAGCATCAAAAATAAATGAATGAGACCTGATCAAGCCTCAGAGCTTCCACACAGCTAAGGACACAATAAACAAAGCAGATCGATGACTTTCAGAATGGGAGAAGATATTTGCATGTAAGAAATATGACAAAGGGCCAATAACCAGAATCTACAGAGAACCCAAGCAAAAAGACCAATGATCCAATTAATCACTGGGCAAGAGAAATGAACAGAACCTTCTCCCACGAAGACAGAAGGATGGCCGACAAACACATGAAAAAATGCTCATCGTCCCTAATCACCAGAGAAATGCAAGTCAAAACCACCTGGACATGTCACCTACCACCAGTGAGAATAACTCACATCACAATGTCCCAAAGCTACAGATGTTGGTGAGGGTGCGGAGAGAAGGGAATACTTATACACTGTTGGTGGGATTGCAAACTAATACAGCCTTTCTGAAAAGAAGTATGGAGAATCTTCAAAGAGCTAAAAGGAGACCTTCAACTTGATTCCACAATCCCATTTACTAGGTATCTATCCAGAAGAAAAAGAATCATTTCACCATAAAGATGTTTGCACTCAAATGTTTATAGCAGTTCAATGCACAGTCCCAAAGGTGTGGAAACAACCCAAGTGCCCATCGACTCATGAATGGATGAATAAACTGTGGTATGTGTATACAATGGAATGCTATTCAGCCATAAAAAAGATGGGGGACTCCTCACAAAAATTGATTCAAGATGGATAAAGGACTTAAATTTAAGGCATGAAACAATAAAAATCCTTAAAGAAAGAATAGGAAAAACATCGGCCTAGAGAAAGATTTTATGAGGAAGACTGCCATGGCAATAGCAACAACAGCAATAATAAACAAATGGGATTTAATTAAATTGAAAAGTTTTTGTACAGCCAAGGAGACAACAACCAAAGCCAATAGACAACCTACCCAATGGGAAAGGATATTTGCATATTTTGAATCAGACAAATACTTAATAACCAGGATCTATACAGAACTTCAATTAATTTAGAAGAAAAAAACACAACAATCCCATACATCAATGGGGAAGAGAGATGAATAGAATCTTCTCCAAAGATGACCAACGAATGGCCAGCAATTATATGAAAAAATGTTCATCATCCCTAATTATTGGATAAATGCAGATTAAAACCACCCTGAGATCTCACCTAACCACAGCGAGAATAGCCTATATCACAAAATCTCAAAACTGCAGATGCTGGTGCGATTGTGGAGAGAAAGGAACACTTTTACATTCCTGGTTGGACTGCAAACTAATACAACCTTTTTGGAAGGAAGTATGGAGAAACCTCAAAGAACTCAACCTAGACCTCCTAGCAATCCCTTTACTGGGCATCTATCCAGAAGGAAAACAAACAAACAAGCAAACAAACAAAAAGCACCTTTTATTATAAAGACACCTGTACTAGGCTGTTTATTGCAGCCCAATTTACAATTGCCAAAATGTGGAAACAACCTAAATGTCCTTCAACCCAGGAATGGATCGGTAAGCTGTGGTATATGTATACAATGGAATATTATTCAGTCATAAAAATGGATATTTTTCAGCATTTGTACTAACCCAGATGGAGGTGGAACACATTATCCTTAGTGAAGCATCACAGGAGTGGAGAAGTATGAATCCTATGTACTCAATTTTGATTTGAAGACAATTAATGACATGGTGGGGCATGGGGGGAGGGGAGAGCAGACAGAGAAGGAGGGAAGGGCTGAGGGAGAGGAAAAGAAGAAAAAAAAAGAACAAGAAAAGAAAATGGTGACTAATTTTCACATAAATTGGTTTTAATTTTGACCAAAGTATATTACTTAAACATTAATTTTTAACTCAACATGCTAATATGTTGTTTAGGATATTGTATCCTCATTTATAAGTGAAATATGTTTGTAATTTCTCCTTTATAATAATATATTTTCTCCATTCACATGAAGGCTATAACCCAACTATACCACAAGACTATAGGGAAAGGACCAAGGAAGGGGAAGGGAGGGGGGAGGTTTGGGTGGAGGGTGGGTAATGGGTCGGGCCACATCTATGGTGCATATTTTTGTCTATAATAAAAAGAAAAAATAAAAAAATATATTTTCTCCAACTTTAATATCAGGTGTACCTAGATCAAGTAGAATGATTTTGATGTATTTTTTCTTTTTATACTGTCTATAAGATTTAGACTTTTTTTGAAATTATCTTTTACTTTTATTTATAAATATTAGTTGTCTATTTTTTGATACTTAAAAAAAAAATAAGAAGTTAACTGATGACTCCATACTGAATCTCAGAGTCAAAGCATTTTATAATAGACATACTCTTATTTGACAATGTGAATGTTACTTTCTTTGCATTATTATTATTATTATTATTGCTTAATATTTCGATGAAGCAATTGTCTGATTCCTTTTCTGAATGTATTTATGTTCGTTCATTCTTTACAAGTTTTTTTGTTTTGAATCCTTATATTAAATATTGTTATTGTTATTAAATTTTAAGTCTTTTTAATTTTGTGAAGGCAAAAACATGGAAACCTAATTAACACATGTATATGTAAAAATTAAAATTAAAATTAAAAAAAAAAGAAAGAAATGCTCTAACACATACAGGAAAAAAAAAAAAAAAAAGGATGGGAGACTTTATACCTTTTGTATTTACCTGGGTAGAGTCAAAGAACATTCTCCTTAGTAAAGTATCTCAAGAATGGAAAAACAAGCATCCCGTGTACTCAATGCCAATTTGAAACTAGTAGATGAACAACCACAGGCTCACATGAGAGGAAAAACACAATTAAATTCAAGAAGGGGGGAGAGGGTAAGAGGGTAAGGAGCTCAGTAAACTCTCACCTAATGGATACAACATAGGGGTATATAGCACACCTCCTGGGTGATGGACTCAAATTCAACTCTAACTTTTCCTAACAAACGTAAACAATGTAACCTAATCATATGTACCTTCATATTAATCTGAAATAATAACAATGATAAAGACATTTGCTTCTGTGGCTGCAGGGAAGGGACAGGGCTAGAGTTATAGATTGAGGCATCATTCTTTCCCCCAGCAAGCATTTATGGGAGTGCTTTTTCACACTTAGCGTCACCGTACAAGTCCCCGGTGTTCTCCCTCCTGTTCCCACTTCCTTCACCCTTCTCAGAAGTAACCTCTATCCTGAACTTGTCTTCATCATTTCTTTTCTTTATTTTTTTTCCCCCTTCACTCTGTCACCTAGACTGGAGTGTGGTGGTGTCATCATAGCTCTCTACAACCTCAAACTCCTGGGCTCAAGTGATGCTTCCACTTCAGCCTCCTGAGTAACTGGTACTACTGGTGTGCATCACCACGCCCAGCTAATTTTTCTTCTTTCCTTTGGTAGGGATAGGGGGGTCTTGCTATGTTGCCCAGGCTGGTCTCAAACTTCTGGCCTTAAGCAATCCTCCCACCCCCAACCTACCAAAGTGCTGGGATTACAGGCGTGAGTCAGTATGTGGCCTCTTCTCTTTCAGTTGTTTTCTACTGCCTTCATATTCCTAACAATACATTCCTTACTACATATTTCTAACAATATACATCCTTTCTTTGACTTTTTATATGTGGAATAATTTATATTGTGTTAACTTTTCCCACACAACGTTGTGTGGGAGAAGAGACTCATCCCCATTGTTGTATGTGTTAGGCAAGTGTCCATTGTCGTTGCTTGATGCTATTTTACTAAATAAATCCCAAGTCGATTATCTTTATCATGGTCGTTGTGTTCTATAATGTCACTGTCAACATTGAATTAGGCAATCTTGAAATGTTTCTCCTCGGGGAAATACACGGTCATGTTCCGGTGATCCTCTGGTCACAACATTCTCATCAACCAGTCATTACATAACCTTGTTTCATGTGTGTTTCAGTTTAAAGACACCTCATTTATTATATGTATATAGTTGATTCATTGATTTTGAAACCATGGCCAACAGCACTCTAACTCATGTCTGAAACAAACAAAAGAAAGCTTACCTAACACGTGTGTTTTCTCCAGCAGGCACATCACAGCCATTTTGCTCTAGGAACACTAGATAGTACCTCATCACTGAGCTTGGGGACATTTTGAATGGTGAGATCCCCAATGGAAAGCACACACAAAAAATGCAAAATGTGGCACTCAATAGAAGAGGACACTTGCTTGTAGTATGAGAGCTGAAGTAAGAAGGCAGAGGTCCCCTCCACCTCTTTCGACCTCAGGTGACTAACATAGGTGTGCTTTGAAGAACTCAAAATTTTCCCTGCTCTGCACACATCTGTGAATGACCTTGAAAGCATGCCTACATTGATTTGGGGTCATAAATAAAGTTTAGCAAGTAGGCAAATTTGCAAATATGGGGTCCATGTATTATAAGGAGTGGCAATAGCTCAATCAATCGATATCTATCCATTCTACAGTTGATGAGCATTTGTGTTGTTTCCAGCTTAGAGAGTGTCACACACAGTGCCACTGTAAACCTTCTGGGGCACGTTTCCCTGTAAACGTGCACAAAAGTCCTCCTGGCCAGAGCTTTCTGACCTTTGGACTGAGATGCTGAGAGCCTTACCCTTGGAGGCAGCCACCCCTGGACCTGTTGGGTCTTGCCCTGAGTGGCCTTGTCTTTTTACTGCTTCGAGCCTCACAAGCATCATTTTCTGTGTGGACCATAGAATAAAGTGGCCCGGAAACCGTGTTCCATTGTTTGTACCTCGGAGTGGACTTAGTGGCTCATAGGAGAGGTAAGCTTCCAAGTTTACTAGATCATGTTGGGTTTCTTACAAAGTGACTGTGCTAATTTACGCTACTATCAAAGATACTTTTAATTGTTTCTATTGGTCTACAGCCTCATCAACATTTGATGCTATCAAACTACAAAGTTTTTGTCTATCGGGTGAATGTGAAATGGTATCTCACTGTGGTTTTAATGTGTAATTTCCTTGATTAGTAGTGTGATGGTGCATCTTTTCGTATGTATTGGCCTTTAAGTTTTCTTTTCTACAAGGTGACCCTATTTACTATCTTTCACCCACTTCCCCCTTGGAGTATTTGCCTGTTTATTTGTGAGAACTCTCCTTGTAGTCTGTGTTTTAAGTCTTTGATGCTTTCATGTGGTATAACTATCTTCTTCTAGTTTTGTAGCTCGCCTGTATTCCCTTCATTGTACCTTTGAATGAAAAGGAGGACTGTTGAAAGTTCTGCACATTTTATTATGAACAGCTCCAAATATACAGAAAAGATGAAAGTGTTATGTGTACCCATTGTTTATGTTCCACTCTTCACATTTTGTTATGCTTGTTTCTCACACATTCATCCATTTCTTCTTCATTCCTCAATTCATCTTATAATAGTTTCAGGTGCATTTCAAAGTAAAATTTCAGACATCGTAGTGCTTAATTTTAATGTACTAGAATTTTAAAATTCTTTTCAAAGTTTTTTTTTTTTTTTTTTTTTTGTCTTGTTTATGAAATCTTCCCAACCCCATGGTCATGAAGACATTCTTCTATAATCTCTTCTTCAAATGAGAGTTTTAGACCTACCTGGAATGAATTTTTGTTCATGGTATAAGGCAGGAGTCCATTTCTTTTTCTTTTCCAACTCCATACCCAGTTGTCCTTGCACTCTGTAATGAAAAGGCCATCCTCTTTCAAGTGCTCTGTCATGGTGCCTCTTGTCATAAATTGTCTATGTATGTGAGAATGTTAGGTCTATTAGTCTACTTTTGAGCCACTCCTATACTTTCCTGCAATGATTACAGCAGCTTTATAATACATTTCATCATGCTTGCCCTTGAAACAGTGCTGCAAAAAAATATTGATCATCTTTTAGAGCAAGTCCTCTCACCTCATTCTTCTTCATGAGAGAATTGTGACCATTCTTGGTTCTTCACACTTCTATATACATTTTAGAATCAGTTTGTCACACTCCACAAATACCCTGTTGGGGTTTTAATGAGGAATGCATTGAATCTACAGATTTCTTTAGGGAGAACTGACATCTTTATAAAATTGACTCTTCTGATCTGAGAACATGGAATATCCTTACTTTTAGTTAGGTCTTTCAATAAAGTTTTATTTTTTTCCCCTTAGTGGTCACGTCCATTGAGATGTTATCATCAACTGGACTTTAAAAATTAATCTTCTGTGTGTTCAAACTATTTAGAAATACATTTAGTTTCTGTATATAGACTCTACCCAGAACTTTGCTAAGTACTTTCAATAATTTCTATAATTTAAATGTGGATTCATTTGCCTTTTCTGTGGACATGATCAAGTCCTCCACTTGAGAGATTTTATTTATATTCCCTTATTTTCAAACTCTTTGCTTTCCATCTATTTGCTTGCCATACTGTACTGCCTAGGTGTTCTGGAACAATGATGAATAGAAGCGGCAATAGCAGACATTTTGCTTTATTCTTGATCTTAAATCCTCTCAACATTTCTCCATTAGAGACAATGTTTCCTGTAAGTTCTTTGTAGATACCTTCATCGGCTTAAGACAATTCCTTTCTCTTCCTGGTTTCTTAACATTTAAAAAGGTCATGAATGTTTCCTGATTATACTCTTAGTGCCCATGGGATCCGTAATGATGTTCCCCTTTTTATTCTGATGTTGGTATTTCATTTCTTGTCTCTTTTTTCTTATCAATCTGTCTGGAGATTTAATAATTTTATTTATCAATCTTCTCTTTTCAAATAACCATCAGTAATTACTAATGTTTTCTGTTGTTTTATTGTTTTCTTACTGAATTCTGTTTTTGTCTTTATTGCTTACTTCCTTCTGCTTACTCTGGATTCATCTTTTCTTTCATTTCTACTTTACTTCTTTCTTTATTTCTTTCTCTTTTCTTTTTTTCTTTCTTTTTTAATTTTTTTTTAGATAGAGATCAGCCCAGCTGGCAGTAACCTCAAACTCCTGGGTTCAAGAGATCCTCTTGCCTCAGTTTCCCAAGTAACTGGGACTACAGGTGCCCACTGTAACACCTGGCTAGTTTTTCTACTTTTAGTAGATATAGGGTCTCACTCTTTCTCTGGCTGGTCTTGAACTCCTGAGCTCAAAGGATCCTCCCATCTCAGTCTCTCAGAGTGCTAGGGTTACAGGCATAAGCCACCATGCCCAGCCCCTTTTCTAGTTTCTTATGGTGGAAACTTAGGTCAGTGTTTTGAGATTTTTTTTCTTTTTTAATATAAGCATTTAATTTTTATAAATTTCCCTATAAGTACTGCTTTATCTGCATCTCACAAATTTTGATATGATGTGATTTCATTTTCCTTCATTAAAAATAATTCTTATTTGTTCTTGTTTTATCTGCTTTTACCCATCATTTATTAAGAAGTCTGTTGTTTCATTATCCTAAGTGAAGTATCTCAAGAACAGAAAAAGAAACACCACATGCACTTTCTAACAAGCTGGAACTAACCGATGGGCACACATGTTCACAGAGGGAAGTAAAACTCAGTAGAAATCAACCAAGGGGGAGGGAAGAGGAATAGAAGGGAAGAAATCTACCTAACGGGCACAATGAACACTATGTGGTGATGGACACTCTCACGACCCTGACTCAAGTGCTACAAAAACTATCCCTGTAACAAAAAAAAGTTTGTACCCCATTAATATTTTGAAATACAAATAACAAATATAAACATAAAAAAGAAGTGTGTTAATTTACAAATATCTGGGGATGTCCCAGATAGTCTTCTGTTATTCATCTCTAGTTTCATTCCATTTTGGTCAAAGAACATACTTTGTATAATTATAGTTATTTTTGGAGGTTTTTTTTGTGCCCCAGACATGATCTTGGTAAATGCCCTGTCCGTACTTGAAAAGAATGTTTACTCTGCTGTTGTTGATCAGGGTTATATAAATGTCAAATAGGTAAAGTTGGTTGATAGTGTTGTTCGGATCTTCTACATCCTTACTGATTTTCTGTGTACCTATGTTATTGATCATGGAAAGAAGGATGTTGAAGTCTGCAAGTATAATTGTAAAATTGAATCATTACTCCTTTTGGTTGTATTACTTGGGCTTCAAGCATTTTGAAACTTTGTTGTTAGGTGAATATTAATTTAGAATTTTAACATTTTCTAAAAATTCTCCATTAGTGAATTTTCACACCTTTAATCTTTTATAACATCCTTTTTTATCCCAGGTGGTATTCCAGAAGAGTACTTTCTCAGTTATCGATATAGCCACTTGGGTTTTCTTTGGGTTAGTGTTTGCATGGCAAATCGTTTTCTGTACTTTATGTTGTAACCGATCTATGATATTATATTTAAGGTAGATTTCCTACCAACAGACTAGAGTTTGGTTTCCTTTTTAACATAATATGACATTCTAGCTTTTCACTGATGTGTTTAGACAATTGACATTTAATATAGTTATTGCAAGAGATTTGAAACTACCATCTTGCCTTTTGCCCTCTTTCTTATCACCTTTTTAGATCAGTAAATATAATTTGGCATATTAACAAAAAAGAACCAGTGTAGGATCACTTCAATAGATGTACAAATTTTTTTTTTTTCTTTATGACAAGTTTTTTTTTATTGTTGGGGATTTATTGAGGGTACAATAAGTCAGGTTACACTGATTGTATTTGTCAGGTAAAGTCGCTTTTGCAATCGTGTCTTGCCCCCAAAAGGTGTGGCATACACCAAGGCCCCACCCCCCTCCCTCCTTCCCTCTCGCTGCTCTTCCTTTCCCCACCCCTCCCTCCTTCTTTCTCTCTCTACTCTCCCCTTCCCCCACCCCCACCATGACCTTAATTGTCATTAATTGTCCTCATATCAAAATTGAGTGCATAGGA
>CAUYPK010138871.1:0-24565 GCA_963574355.1 Loris lydekkerianus
TAGTGCAACTTCCCGAGCCTGACTAGAAGCAGATCCATCGAGCTACTTCCGTGTAGCAACGACTCAGCAAGGCCCGGCCTGAAACTGCCTCTACCTAGATACAGCCAATGTGGTACCATGCCACTGGCCCAACCCTGTCACGCACCTCATCCCCCACCTTCTTTCCCTGCCCCTTCTCCACTATAAAAAAATAAATAAATTCAAAAAAAAAAAAAAAAAAATTAGAGAGCAAGATTCAATATTGTATGTTACAATTGATTATATCGCGATATATGTCTGTCTTCTAATCAAGTATATGTGGGAAAAACAGGATATTTTTGACAGGTGAAATTTTGAAATGCAGAATTTAAAAATTTCAGATATGTGATTTATTTTTGTGTTTCCAAAATAATAGTTTATTCCTACACTGATTCACTTAGGTCAGCCTACACTGACAGCCTTTAGGACTTCCCAGCACTTTTAAAATCTTGCAGCATTACTATGTCAATTTCTTTCTTGGAATATGTGTGGATTTTAATACTTGAATGGAAGTGGGAGGCCTAGATAGGGTAAGAAGTTGGTTTCCTTATTATAATTTTTAATTTCCTGATGTTATCAGCAACTAGCTATTCAGGCGCCTACTTAATCCCTTTATAACTTTTTTTCTGATTATCTTGGTGCCCCAAAATTTAGCCTGGAAACTTTGGTTTGAATCATTATGTAAATTACTTTATGAGAAAATATAACCTTATGTCCTCCTGATGGAAACAGAAATTGAAAGAGGCAATCCTGGATTAATGATTCCTTCTCTGAAGAGTCTTATGTGTGAAAAAGCTCATGCAGAGTGTTATAAATTTTATTTTTTTCAAGTCTACTTTTGCCTCTGACTAGTGTAGAATAAAAGTTACATAAGAGTAATTATATCTTTCTTTCCTACCAGTTTAAAACCTGAAGAGTTGTTTCTTCCTATGAGAAGATGCAAAAGTGTTCTAAAATTTAGAAATAATGATAAAAAGAAAATCTACAGCTTTTTTAAAAAATTTCAAGCATTTTGACTAAAATCATATATTTTTACAATGATAAACAAAGAAGAAAATATATAACTTTTGAAAGTCAACCTGTCACCTGCAATGCCCAGTTATGATACAGAGATATCTTAAGATACATATATCTTTCACAGAGAATTTAATGCATTATTGAAAAATATATTTAGAGGATACTGAAAATGATTGTTGGATCCTTATGATTCTCATCTGCTAAATAAAGTTGTATTTCTTATTAGGAAAAAAATCTTGCTTATACATATAGGTCTGTAAATATATTCCCTTTTCACTATCTTCATTACTCTGAGGGCATTTCCATTAGAGTCCAGTTAGTTGTTGAATACAGGCCCCAAAACACCACTGGAAATTTATAGAAAGGGTTAATTAACTAAGTAAATCACCATTCCATTTTCTGTGTCCACTTTCCTCAAAATCTTTAGGTGTGGGGTTTTAATTGTAGAAAATACATTTATGTTATATTTTCCTGTTAATAGGACAAAAATTGCAACTGATATCCAAATCTACAACTGTGTCACTGTACAAACTTATATGCTTACTATTGGAATCCCTCACTTCTTGAATAATGATTTGCTCAGAAACAAGAGTTAATTTCTTACTTCAAATTTTTAATTCCTTCAATCTGACCTTCAACATAAAAGAGAAGGCAAATGCAGCAGCGCTATGACTGGAATTACATATGACATAAATGAAAGGGAGGTAGGAACATTTCATTAAAATGAAAAAGGAATTCATTGCATGAGGATACATAAACCTAACACACAGAAACAAGGCAAAGTTGATAAAATCATGGGTATTGTAATAAAAATAAATTAACATCTTTTTTTCTATGCTGTTTGTCTACATCGAGACACAAAGTCAGTGAAATGGCATTTTTCTCACACTAATTTATTTATTTTATCCCTTTGCCTGATATATACATATTTTTTTCAGAGTTTTTGTATCGTTTATTTATTTGAATCAACAAATAAAGTTGTCTATGTTTATCGTGTACATCTCAATGTTTTGATTTTGGCATACATTGTGTAATAGCTAAATTAAGCTACTTGACACGTGCATTATCTCAAATACTTATGACAACATTTAAAATCTACGCTTGGCAATTTTAAGTCTGCAATGCTATACCCTATTTTTAAATTGAATAATCATGCTGTACAATAGATCTCTTGAACTTTATATGCATAATAAATATTACATTAATTATCATCTGAGATATTTATAATTTGAAGATATTATGTTTACATTCTTATTTTTATTTTATTTATTCCATTTTTTAATTTCAGATTAATATAGAGGTACATATGATTAAGTTACATGGTTTGCGTTTGTAAAGTTTAAGTCTGGGTTGTGGTTTTGTCCTTCACCCAGGAAGTGTGGAGTACACCTGTACACAGTGTAGTCATTGGGTGGGAATTTACCCAATCCTTAATCACGCCCCCTTACTTGAGTTTGAGTTTTTCTCTCTTGTGAGGATGTAATTATTAATCTACTGATTGTAATAAGTACTGAGTATGTGGTATATGCATACTCCCAAACGTTTAGAGAAGCACAATTCAACAATTGCAAAGATGTGGGAACAACTCAGGTGCATTTCAAAACAAAAATAAATTAATAAACTTTTTTTTTTTTTTTTTTGGCTTGGCACCTGTAGCTCAAGCAGCTAGGGCACCAGCCACATACATTGGAGCTGGTGGGTTCGAAGCCCAGGCCTGCCAAACAAAGACAACTACAGCCAAAATATTGCTGGGCATTGTGGCAGACACCTGTAGTCCCAGCTCCTTGGGAGGCTGAGGCAACATAATTGCTTAAACTCAAGAGTGGGAGGTTGATGTGAGCTGTGACTCCATGGCACTCTACCCAGGGTGAGAGCTTGAGATTCTGTCTCAAAAAAAAAGAAAGAAAAGAGAAAAGAAAAGGAAAAAAAGGAAAAAAAAGAAAAAAAACTTTTTAAAAAACTTTCTTATAATTATAAGAAAGTTAAGTAAAGTAAAAGGCATATTTTACATTGTTATTTTTTTTAATTATCTTTAGATATCAAATTTTTACTGCAATCCAACTTTGTAAAATAAGTTGATTCTCCATCATATGCTTTTTAGTCCAACTGCTGACCCATGTTACTTTCATTCAAGATTGAGACAGCAGCCCATGTATTCCAAATTGGTTGAGTCCAACCCCAAACTCTATTTAAATGTCATAGAATATTTGCATTCTCCTTCTTAGAATTTTGTTTGATCATACATTGACACCCTGATGGTTTTTCAACTTCATCAAACAAGTTTGCAGATGTTAATAACAATAAAGAGGGAAAGAAAGCAAAAGATTAGCTTTTATAACATTATCTTTGCATGTTTCTTAACAATAGAGTACCCTTTCATCACTGGACAAAGAAATGTAAATGTATTCTTCTAAACACAAAAGCTGAAATTGTGGAGTTTTAAAAGGTAAAATTTAATCTTTGTGTTGTAAATGTCATACAGTGTCAAGCAGTGTCTATGTATTTCAGTATTTTTTCTTTGTTAATAATATCCCTTTGAACAAACAGACCTCTGAGAAGCAAGTAATTTTAATTCATGAATTTATTTGATAAATACTTACTGGACAACTGCAGTGACCAATTGGGCAATGTTCACAAGCCCTGTCCTCACTTAGCGGACTACTTTATGCTATTGAAATAAGGGCGGGCAGATTATTGTCTCTAGACTATACTTAGCCTGGAACCTGTTTTAGTATTACACATGAGCTAAGAATAGTTTCAACATTCATAAATGATTGAAAACAAATCAGAAGAAGAATTGTCAAGTTGATATGTATGAAATAATATGAAATTCAAATTTTAGTGTCTATCAATACAGTTTTCTTGGAAAGCAACCACGCTCATTGTTTACACATTTTTCTGTGGTTGTTTTTACAGTACAGTGGCAGAGTTGATTGATTGTGACAGAGATCATATGACCCTGAAAGACTAAAACATTTACTATCTGGCCCTTTACAGAATATATTTGTTGACCTTTACTACACTATTGATTTTGTTTTCTGATTAAACCAAGGTAGAGTTTATTTTTAAGTTTGATTTTCGTGTTTAGCATATAGGAGTAAAAGTTCTATTTGTAAACCTTTTTGAAGAAGCTATTTCCCTACAGCAAAAACTCAGAAAGCAGTTTCCCATTTTGCTTTTCTTGGCTCTACATTAGTAGTGAGGCTAACATATTCCCATGTGTAAACAGCATTCTTTAAGGCTCATCTTTTAAAAATCCAGTTTCTAAGTTGCTGTAGGAGAAGTTATCTTCAGAAACTGTGTCAACTGGCCTGCTCAACTCATCTCGTTTTTTAGATCCTTAGTATCTCTTTAGCCCACTGTCCAAGGTTATGTTACCAGAATTTCTTTTTGCAGTAGGTCCATGGTCTTGGGCATTTGAAGAATGAATCCATGAACCACAGATCAGTAGTGAGATAGGATTTATTAAACAAAAAGGAATACAGAAGGAGTAAAAAGCAGCAGAGCTTCTGGCTGAGGGAGAGACCCACCTGGGGATTCTCCAAGTGAGTCCTTTGTCTAGGGGTATAAGATTTTAGGAATAACGTTTGGTCAGGACTTGGTAGATGGGAGACACCTTTTCAATGTGAATGAGTATATTAACAAATGAATAAATTCAATCCCTCCAGCTGGGCAAAATGGCAGGGAATTTCCTTTAGAAGAGGCCCAGCTTAGTTTACATCAAATTGCCCAGGCCAAGAGAACGCGGATCTCCTGTCCACCTTGAATGGGGTAAACCTGTATCAGTTATATAACAAATCTTTCAAAATTCTGGAGGAATTATATATGTCAATTTTAAATTTGAAATGCCACACCTTTTTTAAAGCGTATACTTGCCTTTCAGATATTTAGGCAATGATTTTTTTTATATTCATTTTCTAAAAAATAAGCCATATGAAGCATTAAAAAATGCTTTTATAGAACCTTTCAGAAATATCTACATGTTAATGTAGTTTAAGTCAGTTTGGCTGTGGAAAACCAGATAGATGCCTCTTTTTTTATTGTAATTTCCCTAGTGTATTTGTCTATAAAAGTTCTTTAAAAAAGCAACTTTTCTCCAGTGTGGCATTAAGTTTCAAAAATAAATTTACTGAGCAACTTAGATACTTTCAAGCAAATGATTTGTGAATTAAGTCCAAGTGTTAATCCAGTCCTTAATATTTCTAATTAATTAACCTTGGCTACAGCAGCTATAAGCTGCAAAGCAAGGGATTACTGGATGACTTATCTGAGAATAAAATAAATCCATTATTTGAACAAAATATCTTTAAAATGGTGCCTGAAACCTACAAAAGCTTTGAAGCATGTTTATATAAAAATCACTCTCAAAAGCCATTTAATTCCCTTATGAAACTAAACCCACTCAGTTTAAAAAAAAAAAAAAAAAAACCGCAAACTTTAAATACTTGGAGATTAAGTTCAATGTCTTTAAACACAAATCCATCAATTCCCATGTTTGAACAGCAATTGAAGTAGAATACTTATGCAAACTAGAAGAGACATTATTTTCTAGAGAAAAGTATGTTGATTGGATTGAGACACTTTTTTCTTTTGCTATTTTTCTAGAAAAATCTTAAACTAGGCAGTGAAATAACTTTATTTTTAAATAAAAAGCTAATGGAAAATTCAGAGATACTTGCCATTCTGGAACTATGTATACAAATAAACTTATTAATTCTATAATTTTATATTGAGTTAAACTGTAATTTGCCGATTAAATTTACATTAAATAATGGCAATTAAAATTTGAAATGAACCTGTATAGAACCAAGTCAGTTCTCATAATATAAATTTGTAAATGATTATTAATATTCTATAGGCCTTCAGGAGTACAAACTCAGCAAAAATAAATCTCACTTCTCATTCTGCCCCTTGGTGTCATTTTGATATAACTACATTTAATTTTAACATATTTTTGGTTTATTATTCTTATTATAATCATAACGTTTATAAAAATTGGTGTATTGAAAAAAACTATATTTACCTTTAAATTTAATGATACCTTATAAGCAATCACAAATGCTATAATACACACATCCCAAAATATTTTAAAAATGATTTTAGATTAGAGAATATCATGAGTAAAATGAGGAATCATGTATAAACATGACATATTAAATATGCCCACTTTTGCTTCCTTTTGAAACACCTATTAAGGAATATGAGGTATATTTTTAAAACACAGATGTCTTAATGTGAGTTAACGGAGAAAAAGCAGCCATTGTATTTTGAAGGAAAAAGAGTAAATGGAGGGAAAGGGAAATGATAAGTGAGTTGGCTAACAGAGATGATGAATTCTAAACACACAGTAGATTTAGAAACCCATGTCTATACCTCACAGTGCTTCAGCTCTCATGAATTCAAAGTCAAATTATATCTGGGAGTGAGGGCTCAGAAGAATGTCAGTAAAATAAGGAACATTAGATAAAATCTTAATAAATAAAATCTTTCTAACATGCAAGCATGAATCATCTCTGTCCCAACACAGTAAACAAATTGCGAAGGTAAACTTTTTTTTTTTTTTTTTTTCTGAACTTTAAACAGAGAGTTAGTGATCTGGGGCCCAAAGGGAACTGTTACTAGTGGAAGACAAACACTGAAAACAGTGGTCCTAAGTAAATACATGCAAGTCCAATGATAAACAATGAGGCTCTGTTCTACTATTTGGCTATCAATAGTATGGCTTATCAGGTCATTAACATCCAGGGACAGCAGAAAAAGTTTTTCTTTTCTTCTTTTCTTTTCTTTTTTTTTTCTTTTTTTTCTTTTTTTCTTAGAAAATCTAACAATCTCAATAAGATTGAAGGAGATGTTATCACAAATTGCTCAAAGAAACTCATCTAGATAACTTACATGATATTTTATAAACCATACCTCCTAATGGAGCTTTTGGCTAGCATTTTATTCTGTCAATCTCCAATATCATCAGGCAATCAATCAACCTTACTTGTGGAAATCCTCTAATACAAAAAACAGAGGCAAAAAGCAACAAATAGAAAAATTTGCCTTGGAGGGCACAGTGACTATTCATGACAAAGAAAATATCAAGTACCTATATTTACCCTTTGGTACACAACTTGGATCAATTTAACTCACAGTTATGTCTGAACAGCTTTAAATATATGAAAAAAATTATATTTTAAGAATTTTTAACTGTTTAGATGACTAGCTTTTAAGACTTTTATTTTTCTTAATGGTTTTCCAAAGAACAAAAAGACACTATATTTATATTTATAGTGAAATAAGATGTATTATTGTTTTTGCAATTACCATGTGAGTCCATTGAGCCACTTTGTACATGTAAGCCATGTTAAAGGGTCTTAGCAATCTTTTTCTTATTACAAATTATTTTGATATTTCATTAACCTGAAAATTATTTTATTAGTCATCAATTATTTCCAAATAAAAGTTTAAGAAAGAAAAATCAAAAATGATGGAATTATATAAATGGATGATGTAACAGTGGGATAAATTTTATTCCTCTTTAGTCTTCTTATATCATTGTACAAGGTATTCAATTGTCTTTTACAAAGAGAGAGGTAGGGAATTCATCTACTTTTATATGCTGCTTGTCCCATCCTGAGCACAAGAGGTCTTGAGAAGGTGTGCACAAATGGCCAGAGGGCTGTGGGCAGAAAATAATCCTTCCCTTCTCTGTTCTCCTTCTATTCTTGGCTCTATTTCTATGTCTGGCCCTTTCTCAGAAACTCTTAGAAATGCCTGTCTTAAAACAAATTAAAATTCTCAATCTGAAATTTCAGAACTCCAGAATCTATCATTTATCCTTCCTAGTTACCAAACTGTCCTCAGTCCCAGTGCTAGGCTCACGGCTCTAATACAAGCAACCCTTTTGGCTTCACCCACTTCTAACCTCCTGTTCTTACCAATCTTGGAAACTTTGGTGAATGTTGCTTCTGCTGCTTCTTCTCCCTCTCCATCTTCTTTTTCTCAAAATTTCCACATTTCCATCAACCTCTGGTCAGCCAAGTACTCAAACCAACCTGACACAGCTAACTATGTAATCACATCAGAAATATGGTGATGCCTTGGGATTTCATTTTGGTGTTGTGGATTAGTTGCTTCTCTCATCTATTTTCTTATGCAAAGTTTCATTTGTGTGCTCCCTGTACCCTCCCTTCCTCTACCCCACACCATGTACTAGGTCATCAATTGTCCTCATATCAGAATTGAATATATAAAACTCTTGCTTCTCCATTCTTGTGATGCTTTACTATGAAGAAGGTGTTCCACTTCCATCCAGGTTCATACAAAAGATGTAAAGTCTGCATCGTTTTTAATGGCTGAATAGTATTCCATGGTGTACATATACCACAGCTTTTTAATCCATTCCTGGGTTGGAGGGCATTTAGGCTGTTTCCACATTTTGGCAATTATAAATTGAGCTGCAATAAACAGCTCAATAAACAGTCTAGTGCAAACATTCTTATGATAAAAGGATTTTTTTCCTTCTGTGTAGATGTCCAGTAATGGGGTTGTAGGATCAAACTGAAGTTCTAGTCTGAGTTCTTTAAAGATTCTTCATACTTCCTTTCAAAAAGGTTGTATTAGTTTTCAGTCCCACCAGCAATGTAGAAATGTTCCCTTCTCTCCACATCCATGCCACCAACTGCACTTTTAAGATTTTTCTAATGTGAGGTATCACTGGGGTTAGATGATATCTCAAGATGGCTTTGATTTGCATTTCTCTGATAATTAGGGTAGATGTGCATTTCTTCATATATTTTTAGTCATCTGTTTATTTTTGTTAGAGAAGAATCCATTCATTTTATTGCCCAGTGATATAAGGGATTGTTGGCTCTTTTTATTTTGATTAATTTGAGTTCTCTATAGATTCTAAATATCCTTTCTCTTTGTGTAGGTTGTCTATTTGCTTTGGCTGTTGTCCCCTTAGCTGTATAGAAGATATTCAGTTTAATTAAGTCACATTTGTTTATTTTTGTTGTTTTCGCAATTGCCACGGAAGTCTTCTTCATAAAGTCTTTTCCCAACGATTATGATTTTGAAAAATGTATTCATAGTATTATTTTGCCATGAAGTCCAAAAAACTAAACAAATGTATTAAATTATTTGACCTTATTGAAAGGTGTCTGAAAAATTGCATATTTCCTGAGATGTGCTCCATATCAACTTAATCTCCCTTTATCATTTAGATCAGAATATCTGCATGTTTAATACCCAAGGCATTTTGATACACATAAAAATTTCAGATTTACTGTCTTAAAAAAGATTGTTACCATAATTTTTCATTTGTTTTATTTGTTCTTGGAAAGAACAAAAAAAGAATTTTATTTGTTTTATTTTTCATTTGTATTATTTCTTGGAAAAAAAGAGTAATTCTATAGACTGGGAGCAAGATGGCAGCTGAGTAACAGCTTCTGTGCAACCTAGTGCAGTGAGAATGGGGAGAGAAGACTTCAGGCATCTCTGACAGGTGGGTTTGGCCCAGAAACTTCCCTTTGGTGACAAAAGAAGTCAGTGAGATACTTCTGGACCCCATGAGGAGGACAAAAGCAGTGGAAAACTACCAAGTGGTAGGTGCCTTTGGTAGGAGGCTGCCAGCATCTGTAACCATAGCAACAGTGAGACTGCAAACAGGAAAAGCCTTACCTATGGCTGTTTCAGTTTTTTTGGACTTGGGCACTGGATTGAACTGCCTTGGGAGATTTTGGGTGGGTGTGCAGATGACTTTGGGTATTGCCTGGGGACCAGGACTGAGCTGCTGAGCCACGGAGCCTGAAAAAGCTAATATCATTCAGCTGTGGGCTGCCCCTGTATGTTGCAGTGTGGGGATGGGCCGGGAGACCTTGAACAAGTAATCTAGTGACTGAGCTGTCCATAGGTGAGGACTGAGATGCTGGGAAAGAATGGAGATCTAAGTGTTTGGCAGATTAACAGCCTTGACCCTCTGGGGCATAGAGTGAGACCGGATTTGGTGCATTGGATAAGTGGGAAGCCACTTCTGGGATCTGAGAGATCCCAGAGATAAGTGCTTTCCTTGGAAAGCTTCTGCTTAGCCAAGATTCACAGTTTGGAGTGTCTTTTAAATGGGCTGAGGCTTCCAAGCCTGCAGGGTCTGAGAGATCAGCAGAGGCCTCCAGTCTCCATCTCATATCACTGTATCAATATTGTGATTAATGTTTCATACCTCAGAAGATCACCTGTTGCCTGGAAAATATTCAGCAATATATATATATGGTTTGGTTTTTTGGTAAGGGAGTTTTTTTTTTTTTTTTTAATTTCAACATTTTTTCCTGACATTTTTCTTTTTCTTTTTATTTTTTTCCTATTGGTCGGTCTCTCTCTCTCTCTCTCTCTCTCTCTCTCTCTTTTCCACTATTCTAGTTTAAACACAATCTTTCATTTTTGCCTTCACAATTAGAATTTCATTTTGGCCAGTGTTTCTGCCCCCATTATTTGTCCTATAAGGGTTTTTGCTTGTTTCTTTTGGTTTGATTTATAGTATTTTTGTCTTTCTTCTCCACCTGGTGAAGTTGGGGTACTGTGTCTGATCAGGCTGGCAAAGAGCTGTTGACCTCAAGGGAACCACCCAACCAAGCACTCCCAGAGGTTGGGGGTCTTTAAGGTTGGGTCATAGTACCACACACCTATATTACTCCTGTCTCCTTCTTTCGTTGCCTTTCTTCCTTTTGTCAATATTTCCTTTTACTCCCTCTTCTTTCTCTTTTTTCTTTTCTTTTCTTTCTTTTTTTTTTTTTTTAATCTTTTTTTTTCCCTTCTTGCTCTTTAACCTTCTCATAGTTCTGGTCTCATACCAAAAGAACTCATTAAAACTTTAGGCCAGAGGCACAGTAATTTAAAGAGCAAGAATAAGTGAAAAGATAATTAGGGTAAGGAAAGAAATACAAGAAAGTACTCATGAAGAAGAATTAGCAGAAAAATCCTGGCAACATGAAATACCAGTCCAGAGCAACTCCTTCAAGGGACTGTGAGGTAGCTACAGCAGAGAATTCCACCTATAAAGAAATGTTAGGAATGACAGAAGGGAAATTTAAAATACTGATAATAAAAACAATGAAGAAAATTGCTGAGAAAGTTGAAAATAATCAAAAAACAATGAAAGAAATTGCCGAGAAAGTGGAAAATAACCAAAAGGAAATCCAAAAACAGAATCAAATAAGAGATGATGATATGAAGAATACAGAAAGGATATAGCAGAGCTGAAGTAACTGAAGCAGTTTACAGAACTTAAGGATGCAATAGAAAGTATCAATAACAGATTCGATCATGCAGAAGAAAGAATCTGAGAGGTAGAGGATAAATCTCTTGAGGTAATTCAGATAGTTAAAGAGGCAGGAAAAAAAAAAAAGAGAGAGAGAGAGAGAGAGCGAGCAGAACATTACCTAACAGAATTATGGGACTCTATGAAGTGTTCAAACATACAAGTTATAGGTATCCCAGAAGGGGAAGAAAAATGCCTCAGAGGAATGGAAGCCATTCTAGAGAATACTATAAAGGAAAATTTCCTGAATATCACCAAAGATTCTGACATACTCTTCAACTCAAATAGAGCTTCTCCAAGGCACATTGTGATGAATCTATCTAAAGTCAAGACAAAAGAAAAGACTTTACGAGCTGCTAGGAGTAAGCACCCACTGATCTACAGGGGTAAATCCATTAGGGTGATCATGGACTTCTCTAATGAAACTTTCCAAGCCAGAAGACAATGGTCATTTATCTTTAATCTACTTAAACAGAACAATTTCCAGCCCAGAAATTTTTATCCTGCTAAACTAAGCTTTAAAATTACAGAGAACTCAAATCTTTTACTGATATGCAAACAATGATATGCAAACTCAAATCTTTTACTGATACGCAAAAGGTCTTGCCACAACAAGACCAGCTTTACAGGAAATATATTTCAACCTGTTCTACACACTGACCATCACAATTGACCACCAGCAAAATAAGCACCCAGAAATAAAAGAACAGAACCTAGTTTTCATAATGATGCAAAAGACAAAACTAAGCAATGGACTTTCACAAAATAATATAAATAGAACACTACTACACTTGTCAATTATCTCGATTAATATCAATAGCTTGAATTCCCCACTGAAGAGACATAGATCTGCTGATTGGATTAAAAAACACAAGCCATCTATTTGCTGTCTGCATGAAACATACCTCACATCAAAAGATAAATTAAAACTCAGAGTTAAGGGGTAGAAGTCAATTTTTCAGGCAAATGGAATTCAGAAGAAAAGAGGAGTTGCAATCTTATTCTCAGATACATGTGTATTTAAAGCAACTAAAGTCAAAACAGACAATGATGGTCACTTCATATTGGTCAAGGGAAAAAATACAACCAGAAGACATGTTAATTCTACATATTTATGTACCAAATTTAAATGCTCCCAGATTTTTGAAACAGGTCTTGCTTAGTCTGAGCAATATGATATCCTATAACACGCATAGTAACAAGAGACTTTAACACTTCTCTTACAGAGCTGGACAGATCCTCTAAACAGAAATTAAACAAAGATATAAGAGATTTAATTGAGACCTGTTGCGTGACCTGAGATGCGAGTGAGCAGCAGCTTTGCCATGGGTGTAAACCTAGAAGAATTGTGCCTGATAGACGTATATAGAACACTCTATAGATGAAGAATATACATGCTTCTCATCGTCCCATGGAACATTCTCCAAAATTGATCATATTCTAGGCTACAAAACAAACCTCAACAGAATCAAAAGAACTGATATTCTACCTTGCATCTTCTCAGAGCACAAGGCACTAAAAGTGGAACTCAACTCCAACAAAAACATTCAAACTCACACAAAGGCATGAAAGCTAAACAACCTTATGCTGAATGTCAGTTGTGTGCAGGAAGAAATAAAAAAGAAAATTATTAACTTCCTTGAGTATAACAACATTGAAGAAACAACTAACAAAACCCATGGGATAAAGCAAAAGCTGTCTCAAAAGCAAAATTTATCACTTTATAAGCCTACATTTGAAAAACAGAAAGAGAGCACATCAACAAATTCACAAGCCATCTTATGGAACTGGAAAAAAAAAAGAACAATCTAAGCCAAAACCCAGCAGAAGAAAAGAAATATTCAAAATTAAATCAGAGATTAATGAAATTGAAAGAAAAAAAATCATTCAGAAAATTAATGAAAAGAAATATTTTTTTTAAATAAATAAAATAGATAAACCTTTGGCCAGACTAACAGAAAAGTAAAATCTCTAGTATCCTCAATCAGAAATGATAAAGGGGAAGTAACAACTGATGCCACAGAGATACAAGAGATAGTCTCTGAATTCTACCAGAAATTCTATGCCCAGAAATTTGACGATGTGAAAGAAATGGATCAATAACCCTCTCCTTAGGCTTAGCCCAGATGAAATACATCTCCTGAACAGACCAATTTCAAGCACCGAGATCAAAGAAACAATGAAACATCTCCCAACAAAAATATGCCCTCATCCAGATGACTTCACACCAGAATTCTATCAAACCTTCAAAGAAGAGCTTATTCCTATATTGAAGAAATTATTCCAAAAAATTGAGGAGGAAGGAATCTTCCCCAACACATTCTAAGAAGTAAACATCACCCTGATACCAAAACCAGGAAAAGAACCACCAAAAAGGAGAATTTCAGACCAATTTCACTAATGAACATAGGGCAAAAATTCTCAAAAAATCTTAGCCAATAGATTATAGCTTATCATCAAAAAAGTCATACATCATGATCAATTAGGTTTCATCCTAGGGATGCAAGGCTGGTTTAATATATGCAAGCCCATAAACATTATTCACCATATCAACAGAAGCAAAACCAAAGACTATATGATCCTCTCAATAGATGCAGAAAAAGCATTCAATAAAATCTAGCATTCTTTTCTAATTAGCACACTGAGGAGTATAGGCATAGGTGGCACATTTCTTAAACTGATTGAAGCTATCTATGACAAACCCACAACTAATATTTTACTGAATGGAGTAAAACTGAAAGCTTTTCCTCTTATAACAGGAACCAGACAAGGTTGTCCTCTGTCAACTTTACTATTCCACAAAGTGCTGGAAGCACTGGCCAATACAATTAGGCAAGACAAGAAAATAAAGGGCATCCAAATGGGAGCAGAGGAGGTCAAACTCTCCCTCTTTGCTGATGATATGATCTTATACTTAGAGAACCCTAAAGACTTAACCACAAAACTGTTGTAAGCCATCAAAAAATACAGTAATGTCTCAGGATATAAAATCAATGTCCAGAAGTCAGTTGCCGGTGTATACACCAACAACAGCCAAGATGAGAGGTTGATTAAGGACGCAACTCCCTTCACCATGGCCCCAAAGAAAATGAAATACTTAGGAATTTACATAAAAAAGAGGCGAAGGACCTCTATAAAGAAAATTATGAAACCCTAAGAAAGGAAATAGTAGAGGACTTTAACAAAAGGAAGAACATACCATGCTCATGGCTGGGAAGAACCAACATTGTTAAAATGTCTATACTTTCCAGAGCAATCTACCAATTCAATTTCATCCCTATTAAAACATCCTATTTTCCAGACTTGGAAAAAATAATTCTGCATTTTGTATGGAACTGGATAAAACTCCATATAGCCAAGGCCGTTCTTAGTAATAAAAATAAAGCCAGGAGTATCAGCCTACCAGACTTTAGGCTGTACTACAAGGTCATAGTGGTCAAGATAGCATGGTACTGGCACAAAAAGTAGAGACATAAACATTTGGAATTGAAGAGAAAATCAGAAAATGAAACCAACAATTTACAGCCACCTCATCTTTGGTAAACTAAACAAGAGCGTCCACTGGAGGAAAGACTCCCTATTCAATAAATGGTGATGGGAGAATTGGATATCCACATGTAAAAGACTGAAACTGGACCCACACTTTTCTACACTTAAAAAAATTGATTCCAGATGGATAAAGGACTTAAATTTAAGGCATGAAATGATAAGCATTCTCAAAGAAAGAATAGGAAAAAGACTGGAAGATATGGGTCTGGGGAAAGACTTTATGAGGAAGACTGCCATGGCAATAGCAACAATAGCAATAATAAACAAACATGATTTAATTAAGCTGAAAAGCTTCTGTACAGCTAAGGCGAGAACAACCAAAGCAAATACACAACCTACCCAATGGGAAAGGATATTTGCATATTTTAAATCAGACAAGAGCTTAATAACTAGTATCTATACAGAACTTAAATTAAGCCACAAGAAAAAACCAACAATCCCACACAGCAATGGGGAAGAGAGAAGAAAAGAACCTTCTCTAAATAAGACAGACGAATGGCTAGCAAAGACATGAAAAAATGCTCATCATCCCTAATTATTAGAGAAATGCAAATTAAAACTACCTTGAGATATCATCTAACTGCAGTGAGAATGGCACATATCACAAAATCTCAAAACTACACATGCTGTCATGGATGTGGAGAGAAAGGAACACTTTTACACTGCAGGTGGGACTGCAAACTAATACAACCTTTTTGAAAGGAAGTATGGAGAACCCTTAAGGAACTCAAGCTAGACTTCCCATTACTGGGCATCTATTTAGAAGGAAGAAAGAACTTTTATTATAAAGATACTTTTACTAGACTGTTTATTGGAGCTCAATTTACAATCACTAAAATGTGGAAACAGCCTAAATGCCCTTCAGCCCAGGAATGGATTGGCAAGCTGTGGTATATGTGTACCATGGAATACTATTTAGCAATCAAAAAAGGAGATTCTGCAGCATTTGTATTAACCTAGATGGTGGTGGAACACATTATTCTTAGTGAAGCATCACGAATGGAGAAGCATGAATCCTATGTTTTCAACTTTGATATGAAGACAATTAATGACAATTAATGATACAGTGAGGTATGGGGAAAAAGGGGAGCAGACAGAGAAGGAGAGAAGGGGTGAGGGAAAGGAATAAAGAAAAAAGAAAAGAAAAGAAAAGAATATAGTGACTAATTCTCACATAAATTGGATTTAATTTTGACCAAAGTACATTACTTAAACATTAATTTTTAATTTATCTTGTTAATATATTGCTGAGGATAGTGCATCCTTTATTTATAAGTGAAATATGTTGGTAATTTCCATTTATAATAATATTTTTTTCCAATTTTAATATCAGGTGTATCCAGATGAAGTAGAATGATTTTGAAGTATTTCTTCTTTTTCTATTGTCTGTAACATTTGGCATGATGTTTTTTTAACTTATCTTTTATTTTTATTTATGAATATTAGTTGTCTGTTTTTGAGATTTTTATTTATAAATATTAGTTGTCTGGTTTTTGAGACTTTGGAAAAAAAAATAAGAAGAAGTAGTTAACTGATGATGATGACTCCATATGGAAACTCAGAGTCAAAGCATTCTATGATAGACATACTCTTATTTGACAATGTGGATGTTACTTTTTTTGCATTATTATTATTATAGCTCAATAAAAAAAGAATAATTATATAAAATTCTTGGAGAGTGTAGAATATAGCACCAATCAAAATTGCTAATTGAACATAAGAGATAATATATAAGTAAGTTCCATATCTACACATAATATAGTTGGAGATTTATGGAGATTGGAGTAAACTGGTGAGAAAACACTCCCTCAGGAAAGAATAATGTCCTGTCAGATGATGATTGCCTTATGGGAGGAAATTGATCTATGCAATTTTTAAAGGATGATGAAAATAGACATTTTTAAATTTATAAATTCCTGGTTTTAAATCTTTGGAATTTCTTTTGTTATACATTATTGGGCATCAATATGGCAGCCAAAAACACTGATTTTTGAGCTTCCTCTGTGAAGTAGGCTGGCAATTTTCAACAATTTTATGTCTTGCTATTTCTGTGTTATGGTGAAGCTACTTGTTGTATACTTAAAATTATAACTTTATTATTGAACTTTTTCCCAACTTTTTTTTTTTTTTTTAGAGACAGAGTCTCACCTTTTTGCCCTCAGTAGTGTGCTATGCCATGACAACTCACAGCAACCTCCAGCTCTTGGGCTTAAGCGATTCTCTTGCCTCAGCCTGTTGATTAGTTGGAACTACAGGCGTTCACCACCATGTCTGACTATTTTTTTGTTTCAGTTTGGCCTGGGCCAGGTTTGAACCACCACCCTTGATATATGGGGTCAGCCCCCTACTCACTGAGCCACAGGCACCACCCCCAACTTTTATAGGTGGAAAACAAGTACACACTGTCTTTTATATTCCCCTAAAAATTAGCATTTGATGAAATTGAACCCTTATTTTTTTATTGCCCAAATGATTTATGAGGAGGAACTCTTCTGAGAGTACAGGAGAAAATTGATATTCTAATAAAGCTAGTCTTAAGTGATTATGTGATCAACAACAGGACTGACCTAGCAGTGTAAAATTCTTAAGCATGTAATTTATGTAACTTAAAGCCCAAGTTCTTTGTCAATAGGTAATATCAAATCATTCATGACTAACATTAGAGATTCAGAGTACTAGAAGTTTACTATAAGAACATGTTAGGTACACAGGCTAGGGAAATATGATTTTATTCATCTCCTCTCTTATTTTAGTCTTACTTATTCTTTTCCCTCAATCTGCCATCTAGTCCTTCTTCCACAAAAGACTGTATGGCTAGGCAAGAGTATGAATACAGAAGAAGTATTTTAAAATTTAATGTTATGTAAAAGTATATACATCTTAATATTGACATAAAGATGCTTGCAAAGATTCAAAATGCTTCTTCAAGTTTCCCTTCTCACCTAACCCCCCTAAAATATAAATTCCATGAGAGAACACTGTATTTCAACTGCAGAGAAAAGAGCTTGTTATATAACAAATGATGAATATTTATTTAGTGAATAAATTACAGTACGGAATTACAATACAGTTCACGTAGCGATATCCAATATATAATAAATTCTTTGAGTTTTTCAAAATGTTTGGGTTTATTTTGTATAGACATTCCTTGACTTCCCTTAACAGCTTGAATTAGAAATAAAAAAGGCTAATTACAATAGATTACTATTTATTGACTTCCTATAATGTGTCAAAAATGTGGAAGGGGCTATGATAGTGAATGCATTATTTTATTTATGTCATTGCCCTAGACATATCATTATTGAGGAATACTTATGACTCCAACGGTCGCTAAACACAATATGATACCTACTGCATAAAAATTATGAGAATACAAGGCATTTAATGCATGGAAATAAGAATCGAAGGGATTTCCTGAAGAAAATTATTTCAAACTAAGCCTTGAAAGTTAATAATTAGCAGCAGGAGAGTTTGAAATAGCTGAGGTTAAGATGAGGGAAAAGAGGAGGTAGACTTGAGGCTGAAACAATCAGAGATTAAACTGTTTCCATAATCCTACAGGCCATGACACAACCTTTATTATACCCAGGAAGGAACAAACAGCAATACAGATAAATGTTTTGAGTGAGTACCTTGACCTTGGCATTAGGACCATTAGGACAAATGCTATTACAATAATACTGGGAAACGATGAAGATTCAAATCCTCTGAATAGCATTTGATAAGAGGATAAGACTTGGAGAAGTTTGACCCCAGTGAAATTTAAGTGTTGTAGATAAAAAGCAATAAAGTATCAATGATTTTCATAGGGTTTAACAAGCGGAATTGATGGAATTTGTTGATTTACTGGCATAACTGGAAAGATGAAAAGATTCATCAATAATGCTGAAGTGAGTAGCTGATAGCCATATGAGTAGAGAGGTCATTTTGTGATTAATAAAGCTTTAAAAGAATTATTCTGTGTTAGCCTTTCAAACTTTCCAAACTCAAAACTAATAGATAAGATATCCAAGCATTTTTCTTCTCTATAAAATATGTTGCTTTTACAGATAGATTTTCTTCTGGCATCATGTTTGTGGGAATGTAAATTCTTTGCTAAGGAATTAATGTGGTTTGGAGAACTTTCCTTCCTTGTTTAGGTAGGACCTATTCAATGAAAAGTAAATTTAGGAATTATTTACACACACAGAAGCACACTAGTAATTGGTGCCTTATTGTAAGTTAATAATTATATCATATTTATTTGTGAAACACATTTTTAACAAAATATCTATTTTGTGGGACATTTTTTCCTGTAAGACACTAGTCATTTTTTCAAAAAAACTGAACAAAATTCAGTGCTAAATGAAAAGAACATTATCAGAAGTCTCAACAACGTACATATCCCTAGTTTTATATTGATTTACCTGATGTTGACCTGGCTGAAGTTAGGGGTGAGGAGCATGTTTCACTTACATTACCTTAGAAATGTAAAATAAATAAAGGTACAATGCGGAGAGATTCTGTATTCTTATAAATTTAAAAGATCTGGTTAAAAACAATTGGAAAAGTTTTATAGCATTGCAAATATCCATGAGTATTTCTATGCATATTATTAACATATGCTAATTTAGAGTATATTAATTTTTATTTAATAGAATTTAGTTTATTCTAGATAATTGAGTTCTCATAGTATTTTTTCACACTGAACAAAAAGTGATATCACTTATTTGTTGAAATTTGCTAGGTGCTATAGTTACATCCCTATGTAACTGTCAAACTGTCTTCCCCTTACTTGAGAGCCTGTCAGAAATAATCATTCTTTGGTCTCCCAATAACAAAAGGTGCAAATATCAGATATGCTTGGCTTTTATTATGTCAAGCATTGTACAGACATGAAATGTTTAATAAAACTACTATGGACATACAAGTAAAGCTTTCCCATATGTTTGCCTTTTTTTCTATTTTATTTATTATTTTGTTTATTCAAAAATAGGTCCAGGAACATAGATAACCTGCAAGTTTTAAAACTGTAAGAATAATTTATTAGTTTACTCAATGTGTTTATGAAATATGAAGTTTAATAAGAAATTTTCCTAAGATAGTAGACATTTTGTAAGTAGAATCTTTACTATAACATTATTGAATTATTTATACAAGTTAATACCCTCAAACTCTTAGTTTAATGAAAAAATATAGCATTGCTATGGGTTTATTATCTCCATATTTGTCCATATATGACATAAAAGTGGAAATGACAAAATGTTATTATGACTCATAAAACACTGAAATATGCATACACTAAACAAAAAGGTTGGTTTATATATTACTACAAGTCATGCATAATATAATCAGATTAAGTACCACTTCACAGTCTCTGAATTTCATGTATCCTAGAAAACTTTATTGTTAGAAATAACAATTGAAATAATGTTTATATATATACATATACTATACATATGGTTGCTATTGCAACTCTTTCTGTATTATTTCTTATTTTGATGAAATCTTTATAGCAAACATTGGCTTCAGTTTCAGGCTAAATGTTATAGTTTTTGTTGTTGTTGTTGTTGTTGAAACCAAAAGGAAAATAATAAGATTTTGTAGTAATATATGAAGAAATTATGAACTAGATTTTCTCTCTCTTATTGAATCAGAGAGTATTTGTTAAAATTATGGATCCCTCATCTTGGGGAGGGATGAAATTTCATTAAAGAGTTTCAGAATAATGCCTAAGCATCTCATCCTTTTCCTTTTTTTTTTTTTTTTTTTTTTGAGTTTCTACTATTTAAAGAGCTAAGTTGCAGAACCACTGTGTAAGAAATGAAATAAATTTTCTATTAGTGCTTTGGAATATCAGTTTTTTCTCCCCCTTAATATATCTCTTATCACTGTTCTAACCCACTGGAATGGACAAATGGTCAGATAGTTGGGAGAAAAGAAAAAGGTGTTAATATGCAGAACTCATCACCAGTTAGCTCACTAGTTAGGAATTTTATCCTGGGGCGGTGCCCATAGCTGAAGGGGTAGGACACCGACCACGTACACTGAGGCTGGTCTCAGGCCCGGCTTAACTAGTTCTGGACTGATGCCGACAGCTAAGCTGTTACCTCACTCAGGAACAATTTCTCTTAGGTGCTTGAGGGCCATCTACTTCAGCTGATGGGAGAGAGAGAGAGAGTCTTTCAGAGAGTAAAGCAGTCTTAGATACCTCTTAGTCTTTAGTAGAGCTTGGTAATCTTCAGCAGAGAGACACCGTGCTGGTGTTCTGCAGGCAGGAGAGGAGACAGAGTCAGAATCAGAGGTCTGTGATAGAATGTGCATGCTCCCAACTGCCTTCTCCTTCCACCTAATAAAAGGCTGATCTCGTGCCTCTCAACAGCACAGGTATAGAGACTGCCAATTCACCACTGCTTCTCATCTCCTGAGCTCAATGACAACTGAAAAAAAAAAAAAAGAAACAAAAATAGCCGGGCATTGTGACTGGCACCTGTAGTCCCAGCTACTTGGGAGGCTGAGGCAGGAGAATTTTTTCTTAAGTCCAAGAGTTTGAGGTTGCTGTCAGTGGTCATGCCACGGCACTCTACCCAGGGTGACAGCTTGAGACTCTGTCTCAAAAAAAAAAAAAAAAAAAATTATCCTGTAATTAGTGTGCTTGGGTTCCATTCCAGGTTATTTATTTATTTATTTTACTTCATTTTATTATTATTATTATTATTATTATTATTATTTATTTTATTTATTTTTATTTTTTTGA
This sequence comes from Loris lydekkerianus, assembly GCA_963574355.1. NCBI lineage: Eukaryota > Metazoa > Chordata > Mammalia > Primates > Lorisidae > Loris > Loris lydekkerianus. The sequence goes on from CAUYPK010138871.1 coordinate 21,621, forward strand.
GAAAAATCTCACTCTGTTAACCCCAGGCTGGAATGCCAAGGTGTCAGAGCTCACACCATCCTCAAACTCTCAAATTCCTGGGCTTAAGCAATCCTCTTAGATTTAGAAGCATTCTAGAGTGAAACTGTGTTCTAAAGTATTTTTATTTTCCTTTTCTAGAAAAGGTTTACATTAATCTATTTCCATGAGATTTTTTTTCATTAGCCAGGCTTTCTTATTTATAAGACAAATATAACTCTACCAATATTAAAATTATATCTACTAATATGCCCAATTCATGTTTTCCAAGATAGAAGCAGTTACAATGTCTACTTATTAGAAATGATCCCCCAGTTGATATTTTTAAAGGAAAAAAATCATGTGAAAAATGAGAGAATTATTATAGACTGTGACCAAATGTTAACATTGAACCATTATAGAACATTGGCTATAGCAACTGGTAAAAGTATTTTGAGTAATTGTCCAAAGGATAATGAAAGATTGCATCTTAAAACAAACTGGGGCAAAGAGTTTAAGATCTTCAACTTTTCTAATCCTATCACCCACTTCATCATCAATTACATTATCTTATTATTCTCCACTATTTTCTAACATTATTCTTTGGTTTCTTTTATGGACTTCTAATTTGATATTAATTATTTCAATGAAAATATCCTTTACCAAAATAATTTAAATTTAATAATATTCCATGAAATATATAACTAGGAAATCACAAAATAATTTTATTAATTACTATAACCACAATTTGCTAAAGTATAAAAGATAGATTAGCTTAATATATTTATCAAAATATATAATTGATATATTTATGATATAGCTGTAGTATTAAATATTAATGACATACTTGCATAGACATTGTTACATCATTAATACACATAATGTATTTTATAGGCTACCCCACCTTTTTACTTAAAAATTTAAAGAATAATAAAAAATAAATTATGTACTATATTGTGAATAGCAAAGTAACAATTGAAGTATAAACTGAAGTAAAAACCATGTAATCTATGTTTAAATAATTGATTTTGTTAAAGGAACAAGTGTTTCAATATATGTTTTTTCCTTAGTATGCTACACTGTGGCAATATTTGCATTAGAAAACCATGTTATTGAGTACAGTGTTTGTATACTATTGTAGAATCTATAGATTCACCTCACCAGTCAAAGAAAGTCTAAAATGCTAACACATAAAGCTATCATTGTGTCATTGTGGTAGACTGATTCAATCCAGATGTGATGCTAGTGGAATAGTTTAAAAATCTGTGGCAAGTGAGATACTAAAATAAGGCAAGATGCTATCAATATGTGATAGAAATAAAGTTTGACTTTATGTCATTGTTCAAATTAATAAAAAAAGAAAAACCTTACTCTCTTCATTGGTTTATTTTTTAAAATGCATTTTCTCAAGTTTTTCTCCTCTGTGACACATTCAGAATTAATGTAGGAAACATTTTGACTTAAATCAAAAATAACAACTAGATTTTTAAACAATTTAATGCATATTAGCTTTAGGGTCTTTGTAATATAAAGAAATTTAAATTATATTTAATAACCTGCAGTAAAATAGCTTAAATTTTTATATGACTCATATTATGATCATCTAAAAACCCTTGTTCATATTCTTCTTCAAACACTATAATATAAATGCCAGTATTAAAATAAAGGGAATAAATGAGGTTTCCTTCTGAAATATATATGCATATTTCCTCACTAACAAGTCTTTATTAATATCTTTAATTTGTGATTTGTTAAATGAGACGATGTGGAGATGAATTAATATACAAATTCTATTTACCTTAGCTGTTAATGTCAGCTGTATCTATTCTTTCCATAATTGTGAATGTTCCATTCCTAATTCTTTATTGCAGATGCAAGGCATAAAAGCATTTAAATTTTGGTGTTATGTAGCTTCATAGAATAGTTTTCATATCATTTGTTATGTATATTACATATTTTGCTACCTGAACCTATACTTTCCACTCACACCCCCCAATTAAAATTCTGCATTCTACCTAAGTAAAATTGCTCACAGTTACTCTAAAACACTTCATATATTGTGTATTTGGTAAAAATCCTTTTTCTCATTCAGGAATATCTTGCTTTCTCCCACTTTCCAGTAATGACTACCACTGATTTTCAAGAAATATATCAAAATTTTTAACTTATATTCAATCATTTTAAATTTTCTGCCTTTAACTTGCATTGCAATTTCTCTCATCTCTCTAGAGTTTACTTTGAAATGCTTATTACTGTGCCTGTTAAATTACTCATTCTTTTCACCTTATTATTTTATTACTCATGATAAATTGCATTGTAGATGCACTCTTCTCCTACACACTAAACTTTAAAATAGCAAGAACTACAGATTGTTTATAAAAACCAACATAATATCTTGAATAACATAGACCAAAATTTAAAAGCGTGGGCTAAAACTTTTGTTTAAATGATAGGATTTAGCTATTTTTTTCTTTTTCCCACACTAATAGCCATACAAGTTGCAGTTTATTCTGGTATTTCTCCAGAAAATGCCAAAGTCCATTGTCTTTGAGTACAAGAAGCATGAAAAAGGTTAAGATTTAGAAGACTAAATGCAAGGCTGGAATGAAAGCTATATATATTCTTGCTGTCTCATGAATGTAGGTCTATTCACATCCTGCATATTGTGATATCCACTGAAGGTGTGTTGGATATTTCAAACTTCTCACTTAGACTGATTGCACCAAGACATCCCATTTAAAATGAGTCACTATTACAGTCTTCAACTATCCTAACTATACCAACTGACTGCTTTAAAAAAAAAAAAAAAAAAATATATATATATATATATATATATATTTATATGTATATGTATACACACACACACACACACACACACACACACACACACAAATATATATATATATATATATATATACACACAATTAGAAACCTCGTGAGTGGCACAT